>CM046450.1:25601715-25837186 GCA_025506515.1 Flaveria trinervia | reverse complement strand
ATCTGTCTGTCTAAGCAATTCAACAAAGGGATTATTGTGGAAGCCCTTGATGAGGCGGGGCTGGTAAAAAGGTTAGAGATGGCTAAACTCACAAAGGTGAAAACTAACTACAAAGATGCTAGATCAACCTTCCCTTCCACCCACTCAAACAGAGCCTATCCCTCAAATCTCCCAACCAATCTCTAAGCCAAAATCCAAACATCTTCATTCTCCAAAACCAATTCCTTCACAACCAACCATCATCCAGTGATGCACCTAGAAGGAGGAGAAGGGTTCTGAGGATGGAAGAAAGAAGAAGGAAGAGGAGGATGAAGATGATAGTCTGCCACTCTCTGTTGTTCTAAAGCTACCAAAACCCCGAAGTCAACCCATGATCACATATGACTCTCAAAGGGAAATGGTCGAGTCAAGATAGAAGAAGAAGAACAGTAGAGAAAGCACGATGAGCAACTGTTGAAGATGGTTGACAAGGAATTTCCCAGTCATCATCTATTCAAGCCATGAAAGGGCATGCTCAAAGGCTGTACACTCTCAGGCACACTTTTCAGTATCAGAAGGAGAGAGTGAGAGTATGGCCAGACCCCAGGGTGAGTTCTAGAATCCATAAAAAAACTATTCCACACAGATACAATGGCCAGGTACGAAAAACAATAGATTCTACCATCATGTTGGCCATTGTAGTCTCACCTTGGGAAATCATTGATGAATTCAAGAAAGCTCACCAAGCAAAGAAGACCCCTCAAGCTTTACTAGAAAACAAGATGATTAAGAAGGGGTTGTTATATAAAAAGCTTGAAGACATCCAGAAGAATGAGCTCCAGTTACTCCTTGAAGGCAACCTCCTGATGAATTTGTATATAGGGAGGTAACTACGGTGGAGCTGAAAAATGGCAGGACCATGAAGTACTTATCAGAGTACTATGGTCCAGAGTTCTTCTTCGAAGGAGGAGTAGAAGAACTCTCTCAGGAGGAACAAGTTGTTCTCCTTGAGGCCTATGTTCGAAATCTCATGAATGGGATAACAACTCTGGGTCCAGTTCCCCAAAACAGAGTTCCCATTCATACCCTGCCAAACAAATATCTGAGATTTCTTCCCAGGCCGGAGCTTACATGGGTCATCTTCTCTACTGATCAAGAAGGAAAAAGACTAAACACTTTGCAACAATAAGTGGGATAATAAATAATTTAGAGGTTTTGGCTGCATTGGTTCAGGGGGAGTTTGTTGGACCAAAAGAACCAATGAGCCAAGATCAGAAAACCTCTAAGTCCCACATGGTATCACAACAACTGCTGAAAGCCTCATCAGCAGTTTGACAAGTGCTAAAGACTTCAACAGCTGAAGATCAAGTGCTGAAGACTTCAACAGCTGAAAAACTAAAGTGCTGAAGTACAACAGCTGAAGAACACAAGTGCTGAAGCTGAAAGACCAAAACTACTGAAGTACAACAGCTGAAGAGTTTACAAGTGCTGAAGATCAACAACTGATGTACAAAGTCTGAAGACAAAGACTGAAGACATCAGCTGATTATATCTACTGAAGTCATCAGCTGATGAAACATCTGAGGTCAAAGTCTGAAGATCAAGTACTGAAGCCTCAGTAGTTTGTCACAACTGCTGAAGAGTACTTCTTCAGTAGTTGTGATATCAGTAGTTTTATATTTCTAGTTTCAGTAGTTTTATGTTTCAGTAGTTTTGTAAAACGACTGAAGAGCTTGTTCTTCAGTCGTTGTAGTTTCAGTAGTTTTATATTCTGTACTTAACACTCTGATATGTTCTCAGTAGTTGTGAACATTTCAGTAGTTTGTTAAGAGTAGTTATTTTTGTATTAGATCTGCCAGTGTCACTTTCCCGTGATAACAGCAGCGATTGCACTCTATATAAGGAGTGTCAACCTATTGTAATAATAGAGTGAATGACGGGAATGATATGAATGATTTGATTAGAAATATTCTATATCTATAAACATTCCTTGAATCAGAAATATATATTCTCTCACTATAACCGTATGTGCTCTTAATGCATACAAGTATCGATTACTTGCTACAATTTGTCTAATTCTTGTTCGTATTCCGCTGCTTTGAACTCTAATACATCAAACTTGTGATCGCTGATCCTGTCATGGTTCAATCGTGCGAATGAACTGGGCGATTGGTTCAGTCGTGCGAATGAATCTGGTGCGTATGAGCTATGCGAACGAACGGTTCAATCGGCCGAATGAAGGTGCGACTAGGTCCAATCGTGCGTATGAGCAATGCGAATGGCGTCCAGTCGTACGAATGAGTCAGTCGTGCGATTGAAGCTGCTGGTTTGCGAAAATTTCTAGGTTTGACGGGTTCAGCCGTAAAAATTCGAAATTTCACAAGTTCTAATCGCCTGAGTCCGTAGAACCAAACGTCGATGAGCAGGGAACTTCCAAGATCACTTTTGATGCCAAAGATTGCGTTTTAGTGTAAAAAACAAACTTTTATGCAATCTTGATTGAATCAACACGTAATCAAGAGCCAATGGCTCTGATACCACTTGTTAGGACCTGGTATTCGACTGAAATACCTAGAGATCACGTGTATACCGGATCAAATAGTGCGGAATCCTATTTGATTGGCGATCCAATCAGTGAGAACACACGAAGAATCAATCAAGGATTGAAACTAACGTTAGAAATCGATAAGGAATCGATCTAATGTGTTCTATGAACTTGGAGAACGATTTGGAAGGTTTCTGGACGGCTAGGGTTCGACTTGAATCGTACTTGTTCGAATGTCCTCGTTTTCACGAATTGAGTTGTATTTATAGGTTGGCACTATTCAATCGTGCGACTAAACCATTAGTTTGGTTCAGTCGTGCGATTGAACCATGCGGTGGTTCATTCGGGCGACTGAGTGTTCAGTCGTGCGACTGAGCCAATCTTATGTTACAGTCGTACGACTGATCCAGTCTCCTGGTCCAGTCGTGCGACTGAGTCAATCGTGTGAAGTTCTTCATGTGTATGGTTCATTCGCATGAGCCATTCGCATGGGAACTTCATTAAGTTAAGTTTGAATGTTTTAGTTAATTAATATAATATTATATGTAATCATTCAAGTAATTATAAACCCAATCAATTCAGTCACGACTCATTAATGAACTATTAAACATTATAACCAACAGACTATCAATATCAGTTCATTAATCATACCAAACAAGATCTATTACATCACATATCACGATCTAGGGACATACATGTATCAACACTTTAATTGAAGTATTATTAAGGTTTAATGCCCGAACGGTTGCGAGGTTTAAGTCACCGGTTATTCGATCGTTTGAGGTTTGTAAACGGCTTGTGAAGTCAATTAAATGGCATATTCAAGTTTGAGACACTTAATCGATTCATTTGGCACCATTTAATCGCGAGTTACCGGTCGTTTTGACTGGTTTTGGTCACTCACCGGCGCCGCACCGGCTAGGCCGGCCGGCGGCCGGAAAACTGTGGAAAAGAAAAGGGGAGCGGTTTGGGTTTCATTAATTTCACAATTGGTCCCTCAACTTTTCAATTTTTGTTATTTTATGTAAGAAGACTTTTAATTCAAGTTTGAAAATAACATAAATACCCCCTGAACTTAGTTAAGTTTAACTTCAAACTAATTTGTTAATTTCTAAACTCTTATAAAATTAGTATCATTATTAATATCAGTAATATTATAGTTATTATTATTATTATTATTTCCATTATTATTATGATTATTATTATTATACTTATAATTTTAGTTATTATTATTATTATAACCAAATTATTATCGTTATTATCAATGTTAAGCAAATTAATTTATTAACTCCCAATTTAACTCAACAAGCATAACAAGCCCTCAAAGTTTCATAAATGACATAAATGGCCCTTATAAGAACTAACAAAATTAACTTTTAATTAACGGAAATACGAGATGTTACACTGTTCATGGTTCTAGACCTAGGCCTATCATAGACCTTCTATAACGGTGTATCGCACCTCGTGGTCACAGTACCTAAGGTATGAATGTAGGTCTACTATGCAATACCTTTCTGTTCATGGTTCTGGACCTAGGCCTATCATAGACCTTCTATAACGGTGCATCGCACCTCGTGGTCACAGTACCTAAGGTATGAATGTAGGTCTACTATGCAATACCTTTCTGTTCGTGGTTCTGGACCTAGGCCTATCATAGACATTCTATAATGGTGCATCGCACCTCGTGGTCACAGTACCTAAGGTATGAATGTAGGTTTACCATTGCCATGTGCAGTACCTTTTGGTTCATGGTTCTGGACCTAGGCCTATCATAGACCTTCTATAACGGTGCATCGCACCTCGTGGTCACAGTACCTAAGGTATGAATGTAGGTTTACCATTGCCATGTGCAGTACCGTTCTGTTTGTGGTTCTGGACCTAGGCCTATCATAGACCTTCTATAACGGTGCATCGCACCTCGTGGTCACAATACCTAAGGTATGCAACAATAGTTCTATGCAATTGGTCAATCACAAAGAAAGACCCCGATATACATACCATGTTTGCAAGACTATCATTACTTTCATTACTCATTAATGCATGCATTGTTACTTCATGTTCCTCTTTCCTTTATCTTTCACTTTACGTTACATAATACTTCATTTATTCATTAACATCACACGTAAAGTCATGGGAAAGATAAACATACATCATCATAAGGATATTATTCATACATCATTAAGCAGGGCATCATACACATATAACATACATCATGTATAACCATGCAACATCATCATCATCATCATAAACATCAATCACAAAACATAACATGCCCATCATACCATCTATGACCCTAAAAGTCAACTTACATAGCCCCTCCGGGAATCTCCCAAGTCAAAACCTACTTTACACTTTTCCCCAAAAATCAGAAAAATATTCTAAGTCCTTAGGCGCATGGGCACAATGCAGGCGCATGGGGAACACTTAGGCGCATGGGCTACTGTTTAGGCGCATGGGCTACTGTTTAGGCGCATGGGGAACACTTAGGCGCATGGGCAACTTCCAGGCGCATGGGCACTATGCAGGCGCATGAGTGCTTAAGCGCATGGGGAATCCTGGACGTCTGGACACTTAGTCAATTCCAGCCCAATTCTAGGTGAACGGGTACTATTCAGGCGTATGAACACTTAGGCGCATCGGCCACTTGGGCGCATGAGCACTATTGAGGCACATGACCCTACACTTAGTCATCCGACTAATATTTCTAGGCGCATGGACCATTGTTCAGGCGTATGGGTCATACTTAAACATTTCTAAGGTAATCATAGGCATGGGCTACTGTTTAGGCGCATGGAATACACTTAAATCTTTCTAACGCATTTTCAGGCGCATAAGCCTTATCTAGGCGCATGGACCTTCTGTATAACATGTTTCTAGTATGTTTTCAAACCCAACATCGAACCCATCTGTTCTAAGCTTAACATGGCTATTCTAAACATGAATAACCTATAAGCAATACAAGAATCAACATACAACATGCATAATGCACACGGGCAAACATGCATGAACTTGCAAAATCATTTTAATACATTTTCAGCCCCGAAGATCATTTAAAACAAGTAAAAACCAGGGTCTAGAACTCACCTGATGCAACTTGGGTGTTTCTTCCTTTCTAACCCGCTTGTAATGAGTTCAAACACCTAAAACAACACCCAACACACACACCCGAGCACATACACAAACACATAAACACATAAGCATGCAACCGGGATTAAAACCCGTCATAAACACATAAAAACCTTGAATTATTACCTTGAATTCGCTTCTCTTCTTCTTCTTCTTCAGCCGAGAGTTTCTCTACTCTCTCTCTCTCTCTAAACCGAAGAAATGGTGATGTGAAATGAGGGTGGGCGGCCATGCCCACCTTTACACCAACTTTTCCAAAAAAATTGTCCTTTTGGACACTTTTGGTCCCTCCACTTGGACTTTATTGCTTTTCTTTCTTTTTATTCTTCATTTCTTGTCTTTTTAAATAACCGGGTGTTACACAGTAACAACAAGTGGTTATGTTAGAAGTGACGACGGTGACATATGTCACACCCCCGCTAAAAGTGGAAACACGGGGATGTAACGAGACGGGATCGTTATAACACATGGTAAATAAGAGAGATGTAATATAAGTAATGAGGACAAGCGTGTCATGACGACACCCAAAACAAAGGAGACTTATGTCATGTTTAGTCAATATTCACGATAACATAGCCATAAGCATAACATGATAAATGATTCACATAATCAAATGAAGATAACAGTGTATTGTAATTCCCACAACCCGGGAACAAGTATCAAAAGAATGATATTGTTTAATAAGACTACAACAATGTTCCAAAATGAATGTTTGTCAAATATGTTTAGTCTTAAAAATGCATCCTTGGGTCACCACTAAGGCAGCACACCTAGATCTTCAATTAGCATTGTCACCTGAAAAGATATGCTCAAAATGGTCAAAAAAATGTTGGTGAGCTCACAAGTTTAAATAGTAAATAAGTAATTGATGTTGTCTAGTAATTGTGGTGGAATACCGTGAATACAGTTATAAGTAAGCAAAATCACATGACAATGAGCTTTACAACCAAACCTAACGACGTACACACGGAATCTTGTCGGAATATATTCACCCAAGGGTCCGTTCCTGGCTACTGTTGGTACTAACTAGTATACCACAAACAAGGGTGGGGGTGTCAACCCAGTAGTACTACCCATACCTATCCGTCGGTTCCAACACCGGAATTAAATGGTTGTAAAGAAAGTACCACACAGCGAACTCAAGCATGTATTAGATAAGTACTCACAAAACAGTAACACGTTGATTCCAAGTATATAAATTGTATGTAAGTTGTACAGCACAAAGAAAATGGGTGAGCATACTTTTCCACCATGTTTGTAAATGATTGAAATGTTGTATAAGCATAAAAAGGGGCCACGAAACTCACTTGTTATGTGGTAAGTATGAATGATCAAAGTTTCCAAATGTAGTATGCAATGAACGGTCAAACACCTATTGACAGTTATTGTTAAGCATTAATGATATGTATAAAGTAAATAGCAACGTTCGGTCGGTTTGGGTTGTATTGGTTCGTTTGCGTGGAACACACACAAGCAAACATGCTTATTAGATCTTATGTAGACCCAAGTACTAGGAATCGTTGCCATTGCCGATGATATTTGTGTAAAGATGTCATTGTTATTAGAGAAATGCTTAGTAAATATTAGTGGTTACAATTAGGTTGGTGATAATTGTAAAATGTTATGTTGATTTGAATTGGAATAGCATTAATAAGTTTGATAGTGTTAACTGAAATATTGTCATTAGCAATGATAACCGTGTCGACGTCACCTTAACATCACACGACAAACACACACCACACACAGAAGAAACTCACACACAACAACTCCATTCGCACGATAGGACCAGACGCACGACTCAACACTCCATCCGCATGAATCAAACCTCATTCGTACGCATCAGCTTCATTCGTACAATTGAACCTTCATTCGTGCGACTCAACATTCAGTCGAACCACACAGCACCTTGTCGCACGACTCAACAACCATACGCACGAATCAACCTTCATTCGTACGAATCAGCTTCATTCGTACGACTGAACCTCCATTCGTACGACTCGGCATTCAGTCGTGTGATACACGCACAATCGCACACATTCATCCGCATAGACTCAATCGCACGCATACACCTAGTCGCACGACTCAGTCGCACGAAAGACACAGTAGCACGATGTCACACCCCAACCTTGACGGCGGAAACGTCGAGGAGTGAGAGTTAAGATTGTTCACAGCCACATAACGCTATTATTAAATCCAATAATATTATTCATAAGTTTCAAATGTAATACTACAAACATAAGTCACCAAAGTTTCCTAATGACAAGAAAACAATCGAGAACTGACCTTTGTCACCAAAGTACGGGGTTCAATCCTATTTTGGTGGGGTCATTTCATTCGTGAAATACGAGTTCCAAAGGAAAGTGATTGAAATCTGTCCTCAACACAAGGAAATCACCCTGATTCAGAGGATGGGATTTCATAAAACACACAATACAAAAATTGAAAACCATCACTAAGATACGAAATTTTACTCCTATTTTAAGGAGGTAATTCCATTTGTAAAATACGAATTCGGTATGAGGTTCAATTCTGTCTTGATGATGAAATGTCATAAGAACAGTAATAGCGAATGGAAAGTCATCACCAAAGTAAGGGAATCACCCCTGTTTTGATGAGATAGAATCATTTAGAGGATACAAGTGTCTTTAGTCATAAGTTGACTTGCAGACTCTTACATTGCCTACGATGCGAAATGGTTTGAAGTTTTTATAAAGCTTGACTTAGCAAACGAAGAGAATATCAGCTAGAAATTCAGAAACTTCAAATTACATAAATGTAACATTAACAGGAAAAGAAAATCATGCTTGCTAGGATTAAGATTAAAGTTCAGGATAATGGAGTTAATTGTGTTAGGTTCCTAAATTTTGAATGGTTTAAGTTAGGAAAACAAGATCAATGATGGAAATGATTCAACACAATAATGAGACGTAAACTTTCGGTTCAAAATAAAAGGGAATTGCATTGATTTCTCAAAGGGTTACGCCAACCACAACTTTACAGTAGCCACGCGTACTTATAATCGAACACCCATCCCATAAGTTCCAGGTCAGATAAATGGATCCAACAATCGAATCAAATTTATATGTATACCTTGCCTAGACAAGGTATCCCGGGATGCAGGTATTCCACCTTTCGGCATCGCATGATTTCAGTTATGGGACACACTTTAAGGACATTAGAAAACCCTGAGTAACAATTTTAAGTTTTAAAAAAAAACCATTTGGTTTAGACGACCAATATCTTTGGATATATTAAGATCCATGTACACATTGGTCAAGGTATGTAGATAGTTACATAAGGCGCACAACGTATAACATTGTTTAAACGTAGGAATTGAGAAGTATAACGAGTTCAATATTAACGGAACATTGTGTAAGATAGGAATGAGAAGATATTAGAGTTTCGATGATAAACCAGTCCAAGGAATCAAGGATTTTTGATATTTTAAATATAAACCGGATGGTTCCATTTGATAACACATTACCATCTAGAAACGTTGACACGTCAAGGTAAATTGACCCATTAGCCTTAGAAACTTGTGTATGTTGACCATAGTTTATCACTCATCCCAGAAATCCCCAGGTAAGCATAACTAGTCCCGTAGGATTTATGCGTTATGCTTGCCTTAGCCCGAGGGCCTTTTGCCAGGAAATCCAGAATACAGGTGTCTATGTGTCACACAAATTTCTTAGGTTCATGAAATCAAAACCTTGATGAGATTTTCATAGATTAGACATAGAGTCTAAAGATTCAAGACATAAACAATAAGTATACGATTCCACGTGTCTTCGGGAATAAGATTAAGAGATTCCATGTTCGGGGAGGGTCAAAGAGTCAAAGATAATTTTAGGGAGACAAGTAACCAAGTTTATATAATTATAAGGCACACCTATCTAAGGGCATCAAGTTGCACGAAAGGCATTCCTAAATAGATAGCATCATGTGACATGCAACAATAATTATACACAAGATTATAAGGATTTTTCTATGAGGTTCATGCATAAACTATAGTCTAGGTCACCATTTATAATAACCTAAATCCCTATAGTTATGGGCTCTGATACCAATCTGTCACACCCCAACCTTGACGGCAGAAACGTCGAGGAGTGAGAGTTAAGGTCGTTCACAGCCACATAACGCTATTATTAAATCCAATAATATTATTCATAAGTTTCAAATGTAATATTACAAACATAAGTCTCAAATAAAAAAAACATAACAAGCTTATTCATTTATTTAACTAGGTCCATTCCTAGGTGTGAACAACTTCAAAAGTGGCGATCAAGCTTGAGTATTTCCTGAAACATGTTAAAAATAAAAGGTCAACATAATGTTGGTGAGATTTCTATAGTTTTCGATACATAAGTTTATAAAAGATGGCAATTCATGTTGTAAGTTAAAGAACAAAGTAAACTAGGGATGTAAGACAGAATGCACAATCAAACCTCGACAAAGTTTTACAAGTCTCAAACGTTTAAAAGTATATACGATTAGCTAAGTGTACTTGGATCAACCAAGCAGGCTTGTCTGGCCCATAGATCTATGACTTCGCTAGGCTAGCAATAGTTAATTATTGTACATATATTCAACATTACATGGTAGCTACAAAGTTCAACTAACCACAACACATAAGTAAATTGCCATAAGTTTACAAGAGTCAAACGTGTTTACAAGTGCAAAGTTTATAATGTAACATGTTTCACCCCAAAATGTGAAAGTATAAAAAGGGGGTATAAAAATACTCACTTGATATATACAAGATGACGATAAGAATTTAAACGAGGTTCCAACGATTTCTTTTACAAGTTACCTAGATGTATAGATTCCAATATTAAGTTTGATAATAAGATCAACGATTAGACGTGAACTCGGGTTTCAATTGGAATTTGGGGGTAATAATGAATCGTTTACGTTTTGGTTTAATAAAGATAATATAATCAATTAAGTTTACGAATAATAAAAAAAATGTCTCAATAATTTAAATTATTGATTTAATAGAAATTAAGTATAATATATGCGAAAAGAAATAATTAATTTAATAATTAATCATTTAAAACTTGATAAAGAGAATTAATTAAATACGTATTTAAATGACTTAAAATCATTTAGAACTATTTTATAAAGTTTTGAGCTTTTAACATGATTTAACGTAAAGGTTTTATCATACAAAACCTAAGAAAATAAGAATAGAGCAAATTATATTATTTTATAAATTTCAAGAATTTAAATAAAAGTTAACGAATAAATTTATTAATTGATTATGATATAACATGTTTAAATGATTAGATTAATTATTTAAATAATTACTTCAACTATTTAAAGTTTATTTTTGTATAAATAAGCTAATTATAACATTTGTTATTATATTTTATATGAAAGTTATTAAAGTGTTTAAAGAGATAATTTATAGAAAAATAGTTAGATAATTTTTTTAATAACCAAAGTTTATAAAACTGTTTTCTTTATAATTTCTAAAAATTTTATATAATATGAAATATTTGAAAAACATTAAAAAAAAATGGGCTGAGGGTCCCTGGGTTTGAACCCGGGACCTCAAGTCCACTCAACACACACATTACCAGTAAACCAATGGCCTTACCCGCGATTAGTAACCCTTTTTAAATGATAAAACAAAACAAATAAGATTTCACCCAAATCTTCATGAACCCTAATTTAATTTTGATCTAATTGACCATTCAAATGATATTGTTAACAAAATCATTCATGGGGCTTTTGATCCCCATGTTAAAACGAATGTGAAGGTGCATCAATCTTACCGGATTTGTATTGAATAAGGTTAAGAACAGTGAGAACAAGCCGCGACAGAGCTCGAACGAAATTCGTGTGCAAATGTTTATGAATCTCAAATTAACTTCGTGGGTAGCTTCGAACAATCATCTTGATGCAAAGCCCTCTCATTAATTCAGTTTAATTTGCTCGAAAGGTTGATTTCGATGGAGGTGCAGGTCGCGTTTCGGGGTGAATCGAATATGATGATTGTGTGATTTTCAGGTGAAATTTGGAGTTGCAAACGATTAGGATTAGTTAGATGATTGATTACGTGAAGTTAATTTGATTATTATTATGATTTACTGCTCAAACGGCTATGAAGTTTAACGCCATCGGTTACTAGTTTGTTTGAGGTTCATAACCGACTTGTAAACGCCATTGAACGTGCATTCATGTTCGAGTCAGGTAGATGAAGCGATTTGGGACGGTTTGGGTGATGAAATCGATGGTTTCCAAGCGTTTTGGGACTTCGCCGGAGTTCGGCCGGAGCTCCGCCGGAGCTTCACCGGAAATACGGGCAGGGGGGGGAGACAAAGTTTTAATTAGTTACAGCTTTGGTCCCTGTAGTTTGATCCTTTGATATTTTATGTTTAAACTTAATTTTTTTTAAGTTTATAAAATGGCAAAACAATCCCTTTAACTTTTTAACTTTTACAAGTTTAATAAAATAGTATTATTAGTGTTATGCCTTTAATTAGTTATTAACATTATTATTATCATTATTATTATTTATTATGTAACAATTATCATTATAATCTTTCGAGTTTAAGGATTAAAAGACAAGTTAAAGTAATGAGCATAAGTAACCCACGAGTTCCATATTAGGCAACAATAGACCTTACAGGATTAAACGACGTTAACTTTTAATTACGTAAAAATACAGGATGCTACACACGACTCAGTTGCACGACACACCCAGTCGCACGGCAGACCCAGTCGCCAGAACAGCAGGTTCGCGACTGCAGAAGTGCAGCTGCTCCGTGCACGAGGTTTACACCACAAGGACTTCTAGAAACACATTTCAAACACACCCAAACAAGAAGAACACGCAGGAAAACAACACACGCACCCACACGAACTCATGTGCTCGGGTTGGCCCCGAGCACCCAAAACCCTAAATGGACAGAAGTAAACAAGCAAGAAAAAGGGACGATCAAGATCGTTTACCTGCAAGAAAAGAGTAGACTCAGCTGTAGCCGAGGTCTTGCCGGTGAAGAAGCGAAGAAACGGGGCGGTTCGGTGCAAGGAGAAGGAGAAAAAGTGAAGAAGAAGAAGAAGATGAAGAAAAGGAGGTGAAATGGAGGCTAGGGCTGGAAATGGGGTTTATATACCCAGCCCTAGTTTGGTAAAATGTCACATTTGGTCCCTGCACTTAGCCCCGAGTTCCCAAATTCGTTTCGGTTGAAAACGACATTAATAGGCTAGTTATATTAATGATAAAAAAAATATAATTAATGATATTGGTAACTTAAAAATGGTTTTACTAATGACAATAATATTATATAAAAATGGTATACTTAGTGATGACGATGACGAACATTGTAAAATTTTTAAGGATAGCATACGTTTACGATGAGGTCACAAGAATAAAGACGATAAAGCAAGTATAATATCCACACGGATAGTTAATAAGGATGAGGAATGAATGATCAAAGAAAAATTAATGGAAGCTAGGTTAAATGACGGACCTTTTGGTGACGGATGTCACAACATAGAAAGCAACAATGGTTATGGTAATGGTTGTAACTATGGTATTTGACAATAGTGAGAATGGTGGTGGTAATCATGACCATGATCATCATGATTACCATAACGTAAAATATGGCGATAGTGCTGGTGATGACGATGGTTATGGTGGTGATGCTCGTGGTGGCGGTGGCTGATCACGATGAAACGGTGTTCCATGAGCTTATTTACGGTACCCCACTGCCACATCACCTCTCTTGTGTCGGTCATGGACCCACTCCCTCCCCTCTATACAGGTCATACTAACAAAAACTCAATCTTCCTCTACATTTAAACTAGTAGTCATTTTCTAGTTACATGAAATGCTAATTGTATAGTGAATACACGTGATAGAATGAATAAAAAGTTTCACTATAATCAAATATCTTATAACCAATATTTTTTTTATAAAAACTAGTAAATTTTATAAAATTGAAAAAGGAAAAATGTTAACAATGATACACAGTCTAATCATGAATGTCTTGAAAGTCTGCGAAAGACAAGATTTTATAATGTAGATGTTTCTTTTTATGAGTATATCAAGATTTATATTCATGTTGAAAGCAATGAGGTTATATAAAAATTCTACAATCCCTTCCAAGACAATGGAAGGATTTAAAAGAAAACTTAAAAAAAAATAATCTTTAGTGTTATAACGTGTAAAGATAAAGTCATAGTTGGTAGTAAAAGGTATATGGATTGAAATTGTTTATGTTGTATTCTTGTTTCTGGTAACCCAAACCGGTTCGAACCCGACCCAACCCATCGGTTCCTCTCAGGTTTTCTAGTTTTGAAATTAAAACCGGATTTTGAACCAAACCAGTTCCAACCTGGTTTTCAAACCGGTTCACAAATCGGTCATCAAACCGGTTTTCAACCCGTTACCGTTGGGTAACGGCTAATAGCCGTTTGTACCATTTTGGCCGTTTTTTACCATTATACCCTCACTAGGTTAATATATATATGTATTTGATGTCTTGATTGAATCACAACAACTTATAACACTCTCTACTCTTAAAAATATCAAAAACGCTCTCACAAAAACTTTCGTTTTAAACGCTCTCATCAAAATCTCACAAATGGCTTCATCAAAAGCTCAATCATCCGTTGGTTGTGAAGCGTCTTCAAGCAACATGGTAGTAGCAATCCTTCCTACGAATAGGAACCCCGAAATATGGTGCAATTACGATTTATGTCAAATGGCTAGCGGTCCAAACAAGGCTCGTTGCAAGTTTTGTCATATTTTTTGATGTAAACACAATGTTGAAAAACCTTATTTCAAATAAATATTGTAAAGTGTTGAAAGGTGAACCTTCTCAAGGTCAAGCTTCGATGACAAACAAGAAAATATATGGGCTTATAACATTGATGCGGTTCAGGAGCAAATTGCGCATCTTGTAATTCAAGAAAGCTGACCATTCAAACATTTCGACAACGAACGTTTGACTCGACTCCTTCAACGAACTATCCAATCACGTTACACCAATGTAAGTCATGCTAATCTTCGAAGAGATTGTTTAAAAATATGGAAAAAAACTAAAAATGAATTAATATCTTATGTTGAAAATTTACAAACCGGTGTTAACTTAACTAGTGATGTTTGGTCGACACCTCACGGTTCACCGAACTCGTACATTTATGTCACCGCCCATTGGGTTGAACCCAATTCGTGGCAAATGATGTTACGCACGATTACGTTTGAATTGTTTGATTATCTTCACACTGGCCAAAACATTTTTTTATCTTATTGATAAAGTTATTCAAACGTATAAATTAGAAAACAAAATATTTTTTATATCTTTTGATAACGCATCAAATAACACTCTTGCGATAGATCATTTGAAATTAAAATGTAAACCGATGTGTGAGGGTGTGTTTTTTCATAGTCGATGTGTTGTACACATTTTAAATTTAACCGTTTAAGACGGTTTAAAAACAATTGAAAGAGTGAAAGATTGTTTTAAAAGAATGTTAGGTGACATTTTTAACAATAACCAAAGATATACTAAATATCGCAAGTTTTGTAAAGACGCAAATACCAAATGTTTAGGCCCGAATTGAGACGTACCAACACGATGGAATTCCACATGGCTAAGATTTGAAACTATATCTATATTCCGTTTTGAAGGAAGTGAAGTTATGAATTCTTCCCACATACAAGGGTTGGTATTTTAAAAAGAAGTGTTTAGAAACACATCATTTCCAAACATTAATACTTACCATGGTTAATTACAACAAACCATAAGAGATATAACTAACTACTAGAATCCGACATTGAAGCTAACGTGGCTAAGATTTGAAACTAACATTTTTTTCTATAAACGTGTAGTTTTTACGTCCATGAAAACAAGAGGGTACCTTTTATAACATTTTAATGTTTAGAAAGGGGTATGCCATTTTAGAACTGCGAATCCAACGTATCTCTTTTTCTTTTACAATTCTCATTTAACATTAATTTTATTTTAAGTTATATTCGGTAATACTTCCTAAGTTTTGACAAAAAAGACTATGTTCCTCCAAAGATTGTAAATATTTTTTTATCTAGTTTCATAATTTGTTTTATTTTCAGTACAAAAGTTTTATCATTTGTTCAACTTGAACTTAAAATAATAGACTTTTAGATTGAATTTAAAACAAAAGATAAAAAATTTTGATTCAAATTTATGTTTTTAAACTTTTGAATAAAAATAACTACTTTTATTAAACCTTATAAAGCAAATTTAAATTAACTCTTTGATTTTACTAATAATATGCATTATTTAATATTTATAATATATTTTGTTCAATTTTTTATATCTAAATGTAAATGTTATTAAAGATCTAGTTGTATACCAAAGAACGTATATTTTGGTTTTGTAACATCAAAAATATGTTATTTTGGATAAAAGTCCGGTTTCTATAATATTCATACCTAACTATAAACAAAAAAATTAAGCAGAACCTTATATCTGAATTTGAAAAATATATTAGATACCAAGTGTTATCAAAAGAAACTAATTTAAAAGCCATATGAAAATGAAAAGAAAAAAAAAACAAAAATTGAAAAAGCTAATGTATATGTCAAAATTTTGAAATGCAGCATACCCATTTCTTAAAATGTATAAAAATTTACGCCTAACGCTCGTGTTTAGGGGTCAAGTTCATCCGGGTCATTTATCACATCAACAATTAGATAACCATATACCCATTGTTGTTGAGAACGGATCGGACCGGCCGGTCCGACCGGTTCGATAGGGATTCGGTGCCGGGTCCAGTCCGGTCTGAGGTGAATCATTTTCTACTAGTTGAACCGGCTGGTTCGTCCTGAACCGTTGGTCGCACCGGGAAACCGGACCGGTTTTCCTTTTTTTCCAGTTTTAATAGATAAAAACGGGATGTTAAATCATAAATTAGTACGTCGGATATACACATATAGTTAAGTTTTATATATAACTATAAAATATATATATAAACCATATATAAATTACTTATATTTAATTACATATATAAATATAATTAAAATATAGTTAAATCCGGTCCGACCACCAAACCAGTAAGGCGTTCGGTTCGATTTCGGATCCGGTTCTGAAAACATTGCATATACCTGTTAAAAAGGAGTATTAATGATCCTTGGAAAAATATTGTAAAAGAGTTAATTACACAGTTGGTCCCTGTGCTTTGTCAATATCGCAATATTGATCCCAACTGTTTATCAAGTCGTAATACGAATGGTCCCTAACACTTACTTTTGTTAAGTTTCTCAGTTAAGTGAAAGTGAAATATCCAAAATACCCTTGACTTAAAGACAAAATTCATATACATACATATACACACACACACATATTAGGTTAGTACCCCGTGTATACAATGATATCATAATTTTAGACTTTTGTTTTTAAACCCTAATTGGTTTTTTAATAAACATTTTATCACAAAACAAACCGTTTTAAAATACCGATATTAAAAAATCTTATTATAACTCCTAATTTTAATTATGTTGTTTTATAAAAATTTTATTTAAAAAACTAATTTCAAATACTTTATATTTTTTAACATGTTTATTGTTTTTGAATAACATTTTATTTATTTAAAAGTTACATTTATAAAAACATCTCTTTCTTAATTTATTGAAAAATAATTTTTAATCTCAAAAGAAATCTATATCTATAACATATAATAAAAAAAAGATTTTCTTAATACATGTGTTATCATTCTAGCATATAAAAAAATCATTTTCTCGCATCTCTCATAATAAATACGAAAATTATAAAAGAAATCAATTTGACTTTTCTTTTTTACTAAAATATATTAAAACAAACATGGTAATAATTTATTTGTGTTTATTATCTCTCTCATATTAAATGGTAATTAATTTTAAATAAGTGAACTAAACTATTAAACATCTAAATTATGAATATTTTTATTTTACTAATTTATTAATACATACTAACTTATATGATTTTAGACATGGTTTATATTTATAATATAGAGTAATAATTTTTAATTTTATTATTTGTTATACCTTTTAAATATTTATTATATTTTTATTTCACCAATAGCTAATAATATCTAGAAAATAAATTATTATACAACAAATGGTTTGACATGTTTTATTTAATTCACACATGTAATACATGGGTTCTAACCTAATTAAATAATATTATTAGTATTTAAGATAATTGTTTAAAGAGAAATAAAAAAATTAAAATTAGATGGTATAAAATAATATCAAACACTAACTTTGTGTAAAAACCATAAGAACCACTACATTTGTGATATGTGGATTAGTTGATAACTAGGATTTAGGGGCATAATAGTAATTACATATTTGTTTGTTTTTAGCAGCCCCTTGATTTAAGGAATTATTAATTGAATCCTTACCAAATCAACAACATAATCTTCTTCTTAAGTCATCTAAACCGTGAGTTAAAAATCAAAGAATCATCAATGACTAATGTTGTTCAATATCTTCAACAGTATACAATCGATCAAGATCACTCAAGGTTTGTTTTTATATGATATTTTGTCGTTATAACATTTGAAAAAGTAACACGGTTTTGAATCAATGCAAGGTTTTTTATTACATTTGTTATTATAAAATTAAAATTAACAACACGATTTTGAGTCAATCAACGTTTTTAGTCTTATAAGAAATATGAATCGATTGTTTGTATTCGGTGTGCTATTTTTATGGTAAAGTGATGTTTATCTACATGTAAGTTAAAGATTTTGAAGTAACATTGTTTTTTTATTTTTGTATGTGGTGATGATGTGCTGTTTTTGTAAGTTAAAATTTTCACACTGTGCTAAAAAATAAAAATGCTACTTATACGATGTTATTATTTCAACAAGGGTTCTCTTTTGTTGTTTGCAACAAATACACGTGAATTACTCGTTCATCTTAATTAGTATATAATAATTATTTGTAAGATATAAAATTTCACTATACTCTTGTGATATAAGACCTATGAAAAGTAGCATTGTGTAAGTAGCAGTGTGTAAGTAGCACCATGTAAAGTAGCACGCTATTATACGAAGTGTATTACGTAAAGTAGATAAAATATGAAAAGTAGCATTTGCACTATGTAAATTAGCACTTTATATAAGTATATAACATAGTAATATGCAAAATATATAAATTATCACTAGCACTAAATGAATTTTACTAGGTATACATATGTAGCTAGCACTAAATATATAAATAGCACTGTGTAACATGAAAAAGTATCAAAATATTTAAAAAAAATGTAGTAACATGATACTCATATTAAAGATAAAGAAATACTTGATTTTTAGGTATTACTTTTTTTATAAAAAAAGAGTATAAAAAGTTAATTAAAAGATGATTTGTAACTATTGTGGTTGTTTTAATAAAACTGTTTTAAAATATTTCACCTGTTTATATTTTTTTTAAACAAAACGATTTTAAAGTATTTTGTTTAAAAATGTTTAATGTTTCAGAAAATTTCATATTATATAAAACTTTAGTTTTTGTTATTTAGATCTTAATTAAAAGATGTTATTTTTTTAATTTTTTTCATAAATGTATTCTATAAAAGATAGTTTGATTTAAAACAAAATCTATTTAAGAGAAAAACATAACAACTAATAAAATGAAAGAAATTTATATAAGTGTTTAAATTATTATAACACTTTTTTAGAGAGAAAATTAATATGTAAATGTTTAATAAAATGACAAATGATAAAAATATGTATCAAGATAATGACAATTGACAAAAAAAAAAAAAAAAAAAAAAAAAAAAAAAAACATTGTTTCCCCTCATCCCCATCCCCTTTGATTTCTTCTGAGCACAACCACACCACCGTTGGGCGCACCACCATCACCGTCGCCGGTACAGATCCTCAACAACCAACCACCATCTCCCCCAACCACCACCACAATCACTCTTCCACCACCGCGTTAAAAAACCTTTATCTCCCGGAACAACTACAGTGGTTATGTCGATGGTCGTTTTCAAAAACGGAAGATTATTTGAGGAAGCCACCAAAAAGCACTTAAATGAATATGCAGAAGCCGGATTGCGTACACTAGCATTTGCTTACAGAAAGCTTGAAATTTCTGAATATTCTTCTTGGAATGAAGAATTTATGAAAGCAAAAACTTCTTGATAAAGACACAATGCTTGATCATTTATCTGATATGACGAAAAAAGACTTAATTCTTGTTGGTGCAACTGCAGTGGAGGATAAACTTCAGCTTGGGGTATTCATTATTGATTAGCAGCACCTCCTACGCCTGCAATCACGACCTGCACTGTCCCAAGCAGCTACCGGTTGATTGTGGTGGTTTGGACCGCGTTTGATTCGTCGCCCACCTGCAATCACAACCCCATCGAAATAGAGGACAACGGTGGTGGTTCGGATCTGGGTTGGGGGATTACTTATTGGGAAACGAGAGTGGTGCGCAGGTGGGGGTGGCGACGGTGGTGTCACGATGTTGAAGACGATGCTGCAGTTTATATGTGTGTGCCTGCGCGTACGCGTGTGTACACACGTATAAGATAACTAATTAAAAAACATGCCCTACATGAATTAATGTATAGAGTTAATTATATATTTTAATAATAAAGGGTATTTTAATCTTTTCATATCTACTTAACTAAAAAAGTTAACAGAAGTTAGTATCAGAAACCAATTGTGTTATAGTTTAATGAACAATAAGAACCAAACCAATAATTTCTTAAAAGTTGGGATCAATATTGCAATATGAGCAAACCATATGAAATAATCGTGTAATTAACTCTATTGTGAAAGTCATGGGGAAGTACGATTTGCACATCAATAATAAACAAGGATGATGGCTCATTCTGTTTTGACACCAAAAAACATAAAGCCATAGCAAATCGAAGAAGCTAGGTTACTTTTTACAGTTGATTAAAGCCTGGTAAAAAATAAGCCTCTATCAAGGGGAACGTTTGTGTTTGGAGAGATATTATTAAGAGAATACCTTCTAAGGCTGCATTGATGAAAAAGGATGGTGAAGTTGGAAGACCTACTACCAAAGATCAATTCTAGGCATGCTTTGGCTGGTTTGAAGGGTCTAATCCACGGTGTCTTGACATCGTTATGGAGTATCTAGAAAACCCAAAATGAGAGATGGTTCAACAATAATCGAAAGGGTCTTATGGAGATTATTGACGATAACAAAATCCTTTCTTCTTATGGATAAAAGCCTAGAGAAAAAAATCGGAAATTTGAATTGAAACTCAAGATATAGTTTCATGTTGTAGTCTTTTTTATTTGTACCCTTATTCTTAGCATATTGCTAGTTTTCTATAAAAATATGATGGTTAAAATGTGTATCTTCATTACCATCTTTCAAACATAATTTTTTATATATATAAAAAATCATGTTGACACTATACCATTAAATGAGGTTCAAATGAGAATCCTATATTATTGTGATAATTTATGATAACCCATCAAGATCAATCACAATTATTTTTTTTGAATAACTTTATTACACATATACAATATTATGTTATAATATATAATTTTTTTGCAAGTGTACCTGTAACTTACATCTATCTTATCTTTTTACACTTATGAATTTACATACATACATTAAAAAACCATAATCTTTTATATTTCTAATAATGTTATTTTAACAAAAAATAATTATGTTTTTAGTTGATCTTTAATATTTTCGCAAGTTATCACAATAATATTGAGTTATTATTTGTTTTCAATCCTTTTAAGAGTATCCCATCCCATCCCCTATATTCAACCCATCTCTGTATTTTTATAAAAATATCAAATAATTTACTCCATTCCATCTCTCGTCCCTATAACTAACCCTATATATTTTAACCCTATATTTTTTGGTTTATCATATACATCCTAGGCTTCCACTCATCCCTCATATCCATTTTTTTGTATTTACTGTGAGTGGATGTGAGTGAGTAAAAAACATAAAAAAAAGAGAATAAATAAGTATTATTAGAGCATTCACAATCCATTATTCATCCTCTTCTTTATAATTACAATAAATATCATCATTTTTTCTTTTTTCTTTTTAATTAAATAATATTTTTCATATTTTATCATATATTTTCTCTTCTATCCACTTACAAACACGATACAATCCTCGTAAATTTGTTATTTATTTCACTCACAACCACTTATAGCCATTCTTTTAATATAGGACACTCACTCATATTAAAAATAAGAAGTAGACTGTGAATGCTCTCATATTGAACGGAGATAGTAATGGGGAATGAAATGTGAAAAATTAGAAAATAAGAGATAAATTTTAAAAATATTGTTTTTAGTTAAGTTATGCTCTAACACTATGTAACATTTAATGAAAATGGTAAATAAATGATCTTTTAATGATACAATTCTCAAAAGGTAACTAAATCGCTATAAAATGGACATTATGTTTTTTGTAAAGTTATTGCTTTTATTTATGTAGTATTTAAAATAAAACCCCAAAATTAAAAGGCATAATCGGTGCTTTACTTAGCTTATGCTTTACGTAAGGTCGTGTGAGGGAGGGGGTGTATCACTTCAAGATTTAATATACGTAGTTTTATATTGCACTAATGTGGGTGGCTATTTCCCATAGCTTAAACCAATAACTATAACGTCACAAAGTAACAATCTTACGAGTTACTCCAAAACACGTTCTGCAAAACCATAAAATTATCACATAAAGACTTAAAGCAAAGACTTAAACTAATGATTACAGTGTCACAAAGTAGCAATCTTTTGACAACCACTGTAGTGACGTGATGACAAAGGTTTATGCCTCTTATACAATAGGTAATATGCAAGATCGGTTTGACACTCAACACAAACTTAGTACTCTCAATCTTACTAAGTAACACTTTGTTTGGTGATGAAGTAGAATCCTTCTAAAAGTTGATGATAATACACTAAGTAAGTCAAGCAAAACACAAGAGAATAATTTTCAAGATACTCGTATATATTACTTCTCATCTCAAAGTATTACAAGGCTCTAACAAGCATGTTACATGAGTTTCAATGAGAAACTATATATACTACTACCTACAGCTGGATATACTTTGATACCAGTTAGAAACCTAAACTAAAGCAAATGATACAAAGCTAAAGTTAAGGTATCTTAGATAAAGTCTTATCTAAGATTTGGTAGTAGTGACATGTCAATGACTTACCATTTGTCACCAAATAAAGTTGGCAACTGTACTAACTGATAAAAGGAGAACAGTGGAAGAAAGTATGGTCAACTACATGGGCTTGAGAAAATGTCATGTAGTATATCAGAGATCTGCAGCGGACTGTAAGAGAGACCATACTTATGTCCACTGGTTCATATTACGTACTTCCGAAGGTCAACTGGCTTCGAAAGAACAAGTTCTTCCGAAGCTACTTATACTTCAGAAGTAGCTACTTCTTCGAGGCTTGCTTTAGACTTCATACTTCGGAAGTTGTAGTCTTCAATTCTTCTAAGTGTTGAACTTCGGAAGATCAGAGACTTTGCCTTCAGAAGTTGAAGTTTGTCTTCGGAAGTTCCTTCAGACTTAACTTCGGAAGTTCATCTTTTGTGTTCAAAATTCCTTTATTAGTTGTACCCAAAATCGTCTAAGTGTTGGTTTTGGTTGCACCAGCCTTGATCTAACAGACTCACCCTAGGCCGATGATGTCAAAACTTCACTTATTCCTTCTTCTCAAAACCTTTAGCACCAGGGACAGAAGATGCTAATCTTTTTCTTTGTTCTTTCCTGAAGTAGTGCTAAGAAGCTTGTACAAATCATTCTTTGATAGGAGATCTAGTTTGTCACTCTCAATGATATGTACCCTCTGCTGAGTCCCTCTAAAAAGAGTTAGTTGATGAGAATTATAGTTATACTCCCATCTAACTAGTGGTTCTAATTCTTGGCCTTCCACCATTTGTAAAAGGCTTTGCCTTTGATGGTTGACCTCTCATTGTCTTCCTTCTCTCTTGGTTTCAACTCCTCTTTAATCTTAGCTCTAGCAGTTAGCCTAACAAACTGCTCAGGTGGTTTCTGATATGAGCAACTATCTCGGAGTTAGAGGGGTTGGAGAATGGTTTTTCTGCTAACTCAGCAATATCGAATCTGCTTGAGTGTAGCAGAGAAGAGGCATTCAGCCTGTTGCTATATCCATTCTATCTTTCCACTACAAAGTTGTGAGAAGAGTTATCGAACATCCACTAGATGATCTTCTTTCTTGGCACAAGAGGTTGACTAGGAATCTTGTCCCCTTTCTTTGTATCTAGTTGAGTCACCAGCCTTCTTCTAAGCTTCTTTTCTTCATCATTTAGTGAATCAGAGTTAAGGCCAAGGAGTCTGGCAGCTTGATCCAGTGTTCCTCTAGGCAGATCAAGGAATTGCTCTCTTGTGAGGGAACATGAGGAGTCATCAATATAAGTCAGCTTAACAAACCCTTCCTCATAAGAGATGCTGCTCAATGTGTACAGTTGATGAGCTTCCTCTTGATCTCCTTAAACTCCTCTAAGGAAAGATGCTTAGATGGTTGAGAGGATGACTTGGGTTGTTGTATTATGGATGAGGATAGGGTTCAGGGTAAGGTTTTAGGTTTGAGGATGTGTAGTTGTTGTGGTTGTTTTGATTGAGTGGGTGAGGAAGTGGGTAAGGTTCATGATATGGGTTTAGGGGTGTATGGCTCAGAAGTTGGTTTAGTTTTAATGGGGGAAGGGAAAGGGGTAGGTTTAGGTTGAAGTTGTGGTTGTAGTTGTGGTGTTGGTGTGAAAGTCATCCCCTGTACTCTTCTGTACATCTCTTTCCTTCTTCTTGAGAGTATGTCAGCCTTGATTTCACTGACAATACGCTGTAGGGTCTTCACTGACATGGGTCCAACCTGCCTGCCTGAGAAGTAGTGGGTCCTAAAATAATCTTTCATCTAGGTTTTATCATCCATCTTCTTCATGGCAGCAAGCTGAGCTTCATCTTCCTTCTTCTTCTTCTTCTTCTCCTCTTTTAGTTTCTCCCTAGAATCCCTCTTTCTCTCTTTCTCCATTTGATCATGTTCTTTGTTTACAAGCCACAGGATCGTATCATTTTTTTGAGGAGCAAGTTCCTTAAGAGAAAATCCTCTGGAGCTCAAGAAAGCTATTCTTTCGCTCCTAAGCTGTTGATCAGCTTCCTCCTTCTTTCTTAGGTTTTCTTCTACTAAGGCCAACCTTACTGCTTCTTTTTGTTCTCTCAGCAACAAGATTGCCCTCTCTAGTTCAATCAGCTCCTCAAGAGGTAAGAGGAGCACATCTTCACTTGCAGCACCTAGCTTGACAAGCCTGTTAATTACCCCCACCCTTTTCTGATTATGGATAGCCTCCTGGTTGGCTACAGCTGCTTTGCTACTTACAGCTAATAGTTTCCTAGAGGGGAGTCTTCCTTTCCTTCTTAACTTTTCCAACCTTTCCTCCTCTAGAAGCTCTTCTGCTTTCATCTTCCTCTTGCCTTCAATATCTTCGGAAGCTTTAGACTTTATAGGTTCTTGGGTAGAGGATTCAGATTGGTGGGTATTGGCTGGAGCATGTGATGATTATGATGGTTGAGTGATGGGTAACTTGAGAAAGTCTTCACTATTTACCTCAAATGCTAGTTTGAGAATTGCATATGTGATGATAAGATCATCCGACAGGGAGTATAGCCCTTCTACAGCTTCCATCTTAGCTTTGGAAGATTGAAATTGTTCTTCTGCAGCTTTGACTTCAACTTTGGAAGTATGTGGGAATACACTATCTGTCCTAACTGTTTTGGTTGCTAGACCATCAGTTTCCATATCTCCTTTGAAATAATCTCAAGTTCAATGTGGACCTTAGGTTGACTAACTCCCTCAACAATGGTAGAAGGTGTATTCAACCTCTAAAGCTCTTTAGCCCCAAAGTAAGCCACAACAACATCTGGACTTGGCTGCCTCATTGAAGATCCCACTAAGAACAAGGTTAGAAACCTGGAAGAGAGCATTGAAAGAGCTGAGCGTGTGGACACCATGTGTGTTTGTCTTTTAACTTTCTCCCCTTTTTGGTAGCATCATCTTGAAAGCTAGATGAGCTAAGGAAGAAGTCAATGAAACCTGAATTAGTACATGCCTAACAGATCTCTCGATTTGTTTCTCAGCTAGTTTGACCTTGAGATCTTCAATCTCAAGTTGTTGAGTGGCAGACCTATCTTCTAATGTCTTAACCCTGTATTCAAGATTTTAACTTTAGTGAGTTGGTCGTTTATGATGAGTTGCAAACGTCCCTCATCTTCCTGAGAAGAATCATGGGGAGATGAGGTAACATACCGTGTATCTTCATCCTCACCACCAGATGTGGTTTCTTGGCACCCTGGTTTCCCATGCATAATAATGTCTCTTGTGGAGTAATCAGGATGCATGGTTGTTATAGATTCGGTCTCAACAATGTTACCACTGTCTTAAGGCCCCAATGAGGCACCTGCAGTAGTGGCTATTGAATCTACATGAGTCCCCTCCACTCCAATATGACTCACCTCAGTTTGGCTCTGCTAATTTGGGCTAGAGAGCATAGGTCTCTTTAGGCTTAATTGATCCTTTGAAAGGTGTTGTGGATCAACCTGACGTCCTTGAAGAGACATGATCTCTTTATCAGAACCTGTCAATAGGTTGGTAAAGGATATAACAATTATACCTAATGACCCAGGACCTTGATCAATGTCTATTGGCATTGAGCCTATGGCAGGGTTGTCCCTTTTTGGCTGCTCAGGGAGTATAGAGACTCACCCTAAGGGTTTTTAGCTTGGGATTTAGGCTCATGAGTTTGAGACTGAGGAGACTCAAAACCCATACTGAGGTCAATGGTGAAGGAGGGTGAGACCTCTGACTAAGTGGGAGCCCAAGTTTCCACTCTAGCATTTTTGGGTAGAACAGGGGGGACTTATTCAATTAGAGGAGATTAAACAAGGGTTCATTTTGGATGTCTCTGGTAAGTGACTTTTATGGGGTGAGAAGGTAGATTTCGCATTGTGAGGGTAGTTGATGTTGTGGGTTCATCACCTATGGGTAGGGGTGTGCAAGAAACCATAATAACCGAACTGTAACCAAAATAACTAACAGAACCGAACTGAAAAAACTAAAACCGATAAGAAACCGACGGTTTGGTTTGATGGTTTTTGAAAAACCTGTTTTTTAGGTTTGGTTTCGGTTTTGCCTGTAATACAAACCGAAAAAACCAAACATAAACCATGCAAACTGAACTTGTAAATGTGGAGGTGTATTCATATATTTATAAACATAAAAGGCCCCTATTATTTACTTATTTAACTTATTTTATCTATTTTTTCTAAATATTTAGGTTTCAAAAATAATATTTAAACTTTTCTGTTTGAATTATTAGATTAATGTTTTATTGAAATTTTTTGGTATTGTATTTTGTGAATTGAAATTATTTTTAATGTGGAGTAATTTATAAGAACATGTAGTTTATATTCAAATATTAACAAAATAATGTAACTTTAAAGTTTTTAGATTGAGTTCATTACTTTATACTAGTTTTTTCTTTATAAACTTGAAGCGCAAATGATAAAACTGAAAAAAAAAAAAAACCAAAACCGTAGTGAAAACCGAAAACCGAAAACCGAAAAAACCAAAACCGAACGGTTTCAAAAATCTAGAAACCGACATATCGGTTTTTGGTTTCGGTTTTATGTTAGAAACCGAACCAAATCGACCATGCTCACCCTTACCTGTGGGGTTAACAGGGATGTCACCAGGAGCCATTGGCTCAATCATACCTGGAAGAAGCTCAGTATGTCTTCCGGTGTAATTGGTGAACACTCTCTTCAAGACTTTGAAGATAATCGGCCTCATTTGAGGGACAGGCAGAGCAGCTGCACGAACAAGCTGACACAGGTCCAGCTCACAATTGATGAGATGCTGAATGAACCTGGGATACATAAAGAATGTGTCCCTTTGAAAGTTCCCCATAAGGTTGATGAGCATAAATCTTGAGTAATTCAAGCGGAGGCTTTTCACCAACCCATGAACAAGCAGTGGAAAACCACATGAAGCATAAACTTCCAATTGTAAGAGAAGTTAAATTTATAAACAGTAGACCTACTCACATATCCTCCATAACCCATTTGGGTATAGTTGTCGTCTAGGTCTGATTTGGGGAATTTTGTAGGAGCGCCTTCATCGTGAAGCTCCAGATGCTCCCTGATGAGTTGTTCTGATATGATCAACTCCTGGCTACAGATTCTCAACCCTATAAGCTTAACTCCATTTAGGGTTTCAATCTGACTGTTGCCCCAGAATTCTTCCATATGGTTTGAATAGACAGTAGAGTTAACAGTTAGAGCAGTGTAATAGGTAGATTAGGTGAGAAAGGAGATGATATCAAAAAAGTCAGCATCCTTGGATGAGTCAAGGAATGCGACCTGGTTATGCTGAGCGTTAAGCACCATTGTAGAGTAAGGACAGAGGAAACAAGTTTGAGGCATAGTAAATTGAAGATAAAGAAAGCTTTGGGTAGTAAAAATGGTATAAAGATTAAAGTGGTGAGTCGGAAGTATTTAAATAGGTGGAAATGGCGGATGGATAAGGTGAAGTAATGGTTTGGGGTGAGATGTGACAGGAATGGTAAGATTAAAAACCATTTAAAAGATTCCGACATCATTAATAAAATCATTGCTTTTTTACAATGTGGGCTCCAAAGGTTTCCATTGCATAGTTAGGTGTTCTTCCAAGTATAAATCATTTCTGAAGGTAATCTTACTTCCGAAGGTAAATTCCTTACTTCTGAGAGTAGAAGTGCCTTTCGAGTGAAATATTTTATAAGCTTCGGAAGTAGATCTGATATGGTATTAATCGCTTCTTTCGAGACCAAAACTCTTCCGAGAATAAGATTTTCCTTAGAGGAATTTTCCTTCGAAAGATATACTTGATATCTTTCGAGGTTTAATTCCTCTTCAGAAGATATGTACTTAGAGAAATTTTAAACAAAATCCTTTTGCAACAGGGTTTAGATTGCTTTTGACAAAGACAAAACATATTGAAAAGGTTTTCAAAAGAGATAGACTAATCAATGTTTATCATCCCAATAGCTATAATTAGATACCTAAATCTTTGTTCATCAAATGATTTTATGAACAAATCAGCATATTGTTCTTTTGAATCAACTTTGATTAGTTTAATTAGTTTTTTTCTCATGAACATCTCTGATGAAATGATACCTGATATCAATATGCTTTGTCTTGGAGTGCTTGACTGGATTTTTAGTGATAGAGATAGCACTGTTGTTGTCAATGTGGATAAGAGTACTCATGAAGTTGAATCCATAGTCAAACATCTTGTTTTGAATCCACAATAGCTGAGCACAACAACTACCAGCAACAATGTATTCAGCTTTTGCCGTTGATGTAGAGACACAAGATTGCTTTTTGTATTACCATGAGATGATCCTTCCACCAAGAAATTGACATCCTCCTTATGTTAATTTTTTGTTGATATTGCAGCCACCATAGTCACTATCAGAATAGCCATAGAGATTGAATTGTTGTTCCTTGGATACCATAGACCTAGTTTAGGTGCACCTTTGAGGTATCTAAGGATTCTCTTAACATCAACTAGGTAAGAAACCTTTAGCAACTAGGTAAGACACCTTTGGAGCAACCTGATATCTTGCACAAATTCATGTCGCAAACATGATATCTGGTCTACTTGCTGTGAGATATATAAGAGACCCAATGATTGCCCTATACTGATGCTGATCAGTATCCTCCCCCTTAGAGTCAGGACAAAGTTTATGGTTTCTAGGTATAGGAGTCTTTGCTGGCTTACAATCTTTCATATCAAACCTCTTCAATATGTCAGATACACATTTGAATTGATTGATAAAGAACCTTCCTTCATATGCTTTACTTGAATTCCAAGGAAAAAGTTCATTTTCCCATGGAACTCATCTCGAACTTTTTCTTCATGATGCTCTCAAAGTCTCTGCACATTTGGTCATTTGAAAAACCAAATATGATATCATCAACATAGACTTGGACAAGAAAAATGCCATCCCAGACTTTCTTATGAATGAAGTCTTATCATTGGTACCTCTGGTGTAACCATTCTTTAGGAGAAATTGAGACAGTCCCATACCACAACCTAGGTGCTTGGTGCAACCCATAGAGAGCTTTATCCAATTTACACACATAGTCGAGGTGTTATGGGTCTTCAAATCCTGGAGGCTAGCATACATAGACTTCCCTATCTGTATCCCCATATAGAAAGGCACATTTGACACCAAGTTGGTAGACAGTAAAATTCTTGGATGCAACATAAGCAAGGAAGATCCTAACTGCCTCAAGTCTTGCAACAGGTACAAAGACATCAGTATAATCGATTCTCTCCTCTTGAGTGTATCCTTGAACTACCAGTCTTTCTTTGTTCTTGATGATCAAGCCTCTGTCATCTCTCTTGTTTCCAAAAACCTATTTGCTTCCTATGGGTACTTGACCAGATGGTAGCAAACATAGGTTCCAAACCTTATGTCTTTTGAATTGAAGTGATTCCTCTTGCATTGATTCAACACAGCTACTATCTTTCAAGGCATCTTCTACCTTCTTGGGTTCCATCTATGATAAAAAGCATGAGTACAGGCAAACATTCCATTGTGAGATTGTCCTTTGGTTCTCACACCTTCAAAGACATTTTCAATGATGTTTTTAGCAGGATGGGTGTTATGTATCCTGAGCCTAGGAATCATATCCAGTTGCAAGGATAGATCAAAAATTCAAAAGTTTGGCTCAAGGTCTTGAACACTCAGAGCAGTTGATGTTTCACACTCATTCAATGAGGACTGATTGAATGAAAAAGAAAAATCATCAACATTAGTTGGCTGAGAAGCAACATTAACAGTTGCCTATTCCTTCATAATATGACTTCCATCAGCTTGGTGTTGTACATTGTCAACGGATGAGTCTTGAGGCTCACTTTGCTGACCACTAGTTGAAGCTCCACTGGTTCCTGAGATAGTCATGTTGTTAGATCTACCAGTGGTGGAAGCTTGATGTTTAGACACTCTTGAAGAACTTGGAAGAGGTCTGGGCAACTCAAACAGTTGGTCATTATCAGAATCACCTTGAGTACCTATTCCAGCTGAATCATTCTCACAAGATGGTTTAGAATACTTTGGAAATAATTCTATGTCAAAAATATAACCAGGGCCATTCCCCCTAACACAAAGAGTGTGCTCATTGACAATAATATTGTATGATTCCTCAAATTGTTGTTTTTTAATATTATATACTCTATAAGCAATAGAGTTAGAGGAATATCCAACAAAGATACATCATCCTACTTTTCAACAAATTTTGCCAAATTGTATTTTATATCAGGTATGGTAGACCTGCTGCCAAAGGACCTTAGAAAGCCAATAAACGGTGAGCTCTTGTTCCATAGCTCATAAGGGGTTTTTCCATGTGGCTTAACTTCAAAAACCATGTTTTGCACATAGCATGAAATGCTGACTGCCTCTACCCAAAATGTTAGAGGTAGCTTTGAATCAACTAACATGGTCCAACCAGCCTCAATCAGTGTCATGTTCCTCCTCTCAGCAACACTGTTTTGTTGAGGAGTTCTAGAAGCACTATATTGTTTGGTAATCCCTTTTGAGTTACAAAATGAGTCAAGAACTTGATTCTTAAACTCAGTCTCTTGATCACTCCTAATTATCTTAACCTTGTGATCAATCTGATTTTTAATTTTAAGAATAAAAGACTTTAAAGTTTCAGCAGTTTTATCCTTAGTTCTTAAAAAGAAGACCCATGTAAATCTTGTAAAATCATCAACGATCATAATGCAGTATGAACTCTATCCAATGTTCATTATACTTTTGGACCAAATAGATCCATGTGCAATAAGTGTAATGGAGTGGTGATAGAGTTAACTTCTTTGGATTTATGAGAGACTCTATGTTGCTTTCCTTTCAGGAAAGCAACATAGTTATGTCTATAGAAAAATTCATTTTTGGGCACACCATGTACCAAGTTATTTTTAACCAATTTATTATGGTTTTAAAATTGACATGACGCATTCATTTATGCCATAAAGTTGACTCATCACCATCAGCTTTGGAAAAAAAGCATGACACTTCACCCAATGGGGAAGCATTGTTCATATCCAGCTTGTACAATCCCCTCTCCTGAGAGATCTAAGAAGCATAAATTCCTAAGGAATTGTCATCTCAGGTTTGAGGATGATGCACTCATGCTCTGTGAAAATCATTTGATGCTTCTGATCATAGAATTGAGAAACACTTAGGAGATTGTGTTCAAGCTGTTTGACAAAGTTCACTTTGTTGACTCTTAACTTGCCATTGGATACACTTCCTCTTCCTAAAATGTATCCTCCGGTCTCACCTCCAAACTGAACAGGACATCCATCATAATGTTTAAATTATTGAAGAAGAGATTTATTCCCAGTCTTATGCCTGGAGCATCCACTATTCATGATCCAGACATTATTTCTCTTGTCTTGTGAATGTCCCTACACATAAGGTGAAAAGTTAGTTTTGATTGGAAACCCAAGCCTTGCTAGTCATGGTTCTTCCAAAGATGATGGCATAATTGAACCAAAATGAATGAGAGAGGGTTCAATAGATGTATTTGAAAAGGAAGGTTGGGCTGCAGCATTTTGTCTAATCTTCCATTCCATCCCTTGGCTGATCAGAGTAGATGAGCTTATTGAAGCTTGAGCAGCATGGCTTTCTTCCAAAGCTTCTTTCTTTTCAAAAGAAGCCTTCACTACCTTCTCTTTCGAAGTGAGCTTTTTCTTGGAAGGTTTCAAAGGAGCTTTCTTGCTCTTTTGAAATCTCTTTTGCTTAGCTTCCGAAGCCATTTCCCTTCGGAAGAATGAATGAGTTTCTTTTGAAAGCAACTTAGCTTCGGAAACCAGCTTTCCTTTTCTCATCACTTCAACCATATGATAAGGTCCAAATGTGAAACCTTCCTTGACTCCTTCCTTTTTTACATTATTTGCATAATGTGTACTTGCTGGATTGTAGTAACAATCTTTAGCCAAGTGGTTTTACAGACCACACATTATGCATGCAATGTTTATCTTTGAGGGTTTTGAAGATTGTGGTGTCTTGGCTTTCTTATCTTCCTCAATAGTCTTTCCTTTTAACTTCTGATCCTTCAGCAAGACAGGAGTGTTGATACTACACTCCTTTCCAGAATCAGAGTTTCCTATCACCTGAAATCCAGCTGAAATAAAAAAACCCTTTTGTTTTGGGTCAATCTTTATCTTAAACTCAACTACCTTCTTGGCAGTTCTTCTGACTGCCTTAGCCCTGTTTCTTTTAGCTTTAGTGGATAGGAGTTGATCATCACAAGTAGGAATGGGTTGATTTACATGTTCCTTCCCTATAGTGGTCTCCATAGTTGCATCATTCTTCAACTCATGGGAAGGTGGGTCAGCAAATGGGACCTCTTGCTCTTCAGTCCCATACCTTGGTTGTCTAATAGACTCATAAGAGTGTGGTGGAGAAATTTCATTGGTCCCCAACCTATCTTTGTTTTGGTAACAAACTTTTGAGTGGGAGGATGATGCAAGAACCCTTGGAAGTTTTGCTTAGAAATAGCATGCTTCCTAGCTTGAGCCTTAGCTATTACTAGCTTGGCTTGAGCCTCAGTAAATTTAGATATTAAATCCTTGATTTGAGTCCTGTAGTTAGTATGCTCATGTTTTAAAGAGGATACTGTTTTCTCTAACTCCTCAATTTTGGTTTGATAGTCAGATTCAACCCTTTAAAATCAGCTTTTAGGATATTTAAGGACTCAATATCATATTTAGTTTCCATATTGTAGTCCTGGTACAATTTAACCTTAACAATATAGGCTGGAGTATAGAGAGGTTCATATAACTTTGTGTCGTTTGTTCAAACCATAAGTACTTGAGCAGGGGTGACATCCCTGTACTATGAAGCTCTAGTCAACTTCTTGAGCCACAGCAACTGTCTCAATTGACTTTCCAATAGCTTTTGTTTTTGTTGGATGTGTGGAGGCTTAAGTGGATCCCGGATTTGACTTGGGAGCCTTGCATTCCCTAGCAAAGTGGCCTAGCTGGTTATAGTTGTAACACTTGGCCTTTGCTTTGTCGAACCCAAACTTGCTGCTAGTTGGGTTCTGAGGGAATTGCCTTCCAGTTCTTTTGAAGAACTTTTTCACCCTATAGGTTAACAGGGCCATTTATTGGACTATGTACATGTATTCCACATCATCTGGGATGAAACACTCTAGATCATCAAAGAAAAACTGGAAGTCACCGGAGTGTCCACTTCCTGAGATAAAGGCAAACCTGTCCTGGAAGGGACTTGGCTGAGCCTATTGAGACCTTGGAGTCTCAGGAAATATGATGTACGACCCAGAAGAACAAGATGGCTACTAGGAATATGTCAGGTATTGCTGAGGTTATGGGGGTCTTGAGCCTTCAGTAACCATAAGGGTGTTGCTAGCAGGAAGGCTTGAGGGTGTGCTCACCTGATGACCACTCTTGTTCTTCTTCTCTACATGGTATCCATCAAGAATATCATATAGTTCAGTCATGATGAGGGAGTTCAGATTTTATATTCTCTTGATAGAGACATAGTAAAATGTCCACTCATTTGGAATGCACTCATGAATTTCCTTGTGAGATCTCTTAATTCAGTAGCTATTCCCACAGACTGAAGGGAGGAGATAAGATCCATATACCTGAAGAATTGCTGGCTCAAGGTCTCACCAGCAATATGAGTAAAGTTCTCGAACTGTTGCTTCAGTGAATATTTCTTTGATCTTTGGAGCTTGAATACATCTTGGACAATGCATCAGAAAGTTCTTTGATGACCTGCAATGCTCAAACCCCACCATGATGGTGTTGGGTATTGCAGTCATTAGAACGGTCATAGCATTGCTATCAATGTCCAATTTTTTGCGGTCTTCGTTAGAGTAGTCTTCAACAGCTTTCTCTATCATGGCACCATTTCCACATGGTGTAGCAACCTTTGGCTTGTAAGGGCCATTGGTGATAGATTTCCACATTCGGTTGTCTTGATATCTGATGAACCCTTCAATATGTATGATCCATTGTCTGAAGTTTTCTTAGGTGATGATTGGTGCTTTAGTCATTGTCCCATTTCATATTTAGATTTTTGGTTAAGGGCTATTTTTTAGTGTAGTGAGTAGGTGAGTGAAATTGAGGTTGATTAGGATGGTAAGATCATAAAATCAAGAGCCTAAAAAGCTCTGACACCAATTGTAGGATTGGTTTTGACACTCAACACAAACTTAGTTCTCTCAAACTCACTAAGTAATACTCTGTTTGGTGATGAAGCAGAATCCTTACAAGAGTTGAAGATAATATACTAAGCAAATCAAACAAAACACAAGAGAGTAATTTTCAAGATACTCGTATATATTACTTCTCAACTCAAAGTATTACAAGACTCTTACAAGCATGTTACATGAGTTTCAATGAGAAACTATATATACTATTACTTACAACTGGATATACTTTGATACCAGATGAAAACCTAAACTAAACAAATACTACAAAGTAAAGTTAAGGTATCTTAGATAAAATCTTATATAAGATTTAGTAGTCATAACATGTCTATTACTTACCTTTTGTCACCAACTAAAGTTGGCAATTGTACTAACTGATTAAAGGTGAACAATGGAATAAAGTATGGTAAACTAAATGGGCTTGAAAAAGTGTCATGCAGTATATCAGAGATCTGCAGCGGACTATTAAAGAGACCATACTTATGTCCACTGGTTCATATTAGGTACTTCCGAAGGTCATCTGGCTTCGAAAGAACAAGTTCTTCCAAAGCTACTTATACTTCAGAAGTAGCTACTTCTTTCGAGGCTTCCTTTGGACTTCATACTTCAAAAGTTGTAGTCTTCAATTCTTCTAAGTGTTGAACTTCAGAAGATTAGAGACTTTGCCTTTGGAAGTTGAAGTTTGTCTTCAGAAGTTCCTTCAGACTTGACTTCGGAAGTTCAGCTTTTGTCTTCGGAAGTGCTGATACTGTCTTTGGAGGTCCTTTATTAGTTGTACATAAAATTGTCGAAGTGTTGGTTTTGATTGCACCGGCCTTACTTGATCCAACATAATAGGTTCTACACTCAATTGAGAAATGAAGTAGACTTAGATTGTAGTAGAGTAAACTCAGATTAGAACAATCACAAAAATTTAAAGTCTTTTGATCTTGTATTATATGGTACCTAAAAAGACTTAAAGCAAAGACTTAAATATTCTTGTACAAATAGTTTATGCATCTTTTCAAATATATAATACAAAACCCAAGGATGGATTGATAATTTTTTTTTTATAAGACGTCTGAAACAACTATTTAAGCAAATGGTACAGTGTTTATATAAGTGTTTGTAGAGATTAATGAATAGGCTGGTGCAACTCAAATATTCAAAGTCTATCCTGCATGCTGCACAAGTGCATTGAAGAAGAATGCTTAGAAAGTTTCACACATGAAACTGAAATACTCTAAGCGTGAAATCTTCTGAAGCCAAGACCAATATCTTCTGAAGCCAAATATGAAGTCTTCCGAAGCCTTAGAGACAAAGTCTTCCGAAGCTTCAACTTATGAAGACAGATTTCTTCTGAAGACTTTTGACACATGCTTTATCTGATGTACTTTTCCATAAAGTTGGACACCTTTTCGCTGCATCTCTGTAAGGTCACCAACTTACATGAGTTGGTGAAAAGGTCCATGCTTTTGGTAACTGTACATTGAGGTCTTGAGTCTGTAAGTTTCTACTTCATGTACTTTATCCTTTTTGTAATAGATAAGGATGTGAGTTATGACATGTCATAGTCACTAGTAAAAAGGCAATCTGCCTTTTGACTCTACTATTGATTTTGTTTGTGTCTGGTCAATTGTATCTAGCTGGCTTTCAAAGTATAGCCGGTTGTAGGATGTAGTATAAGTATCTCATGTTCTTATATCTTTCAGATATGCTTTTGTAACACTTGTAATAGAACATAGAGAAAGCAATATACTGCATTCTTGAAAACCATACACTTGTGTTCTTTTGTTATGTCTCATATATTACTTGTGTTCTTAGTGTCTCACTTGTGGTTAATCCAGTTTACTATTAGATTAAGTTTGGTAAATCTCCTTTTGTTGTATTGTGTTTTAAGTGACTCCCTTCACCGGTCCTGCATTTGGTATCAGAGCTTTCCAGGCTCTTGATATAAGATCTCACCATCTTAAGATTCCTCACATACACAAATACTAAACTTTTCAAATGGCAACCATTTCTAAGACTGATATGGAAACTAGAATCATGAACAACTCCCCACTGATCACTCTTGATGAGTTTGATACCTGGTGTTTGAGAATGGAAGGTTTCATCAGGTCTCTTGATTCAAGAATATGGGAGTCTATTGAAAATAGACCTTTCATACCTAGCACCCCTTCTACTACTGGTGCTGGTATGATCCCTAAGGATGTGGCTAACTACTCTGCTGACAATAGGAAGAGAGTAGAGATTGACAGAAAAGCCATGACAGCCCTTCAAACTGCCCTTCCAAACTCAGTGTACAGAGGTTTCAAAAAGTGCAAAACAGCTAAGCAGTTGTGGGATGTACTAAAACTGATGTATGAGGGTTCCTCTGAAGCCAAGGAGAACAAGAAGGATCTCCTGAAGCAGCAGTTTGAAAACTTCACCTTCAAAACAGGTGAAACCATGATTCAGCAATACTTTAGGTATGTTGAAATTGTGGATACCCTTGTGGATAGAGGAGTTTCTCTTGAGAACAGAGACATTGAAAGGAAGTTCATGTCCTCACTTCCTAGGCAGTGGATACACTACTATGTAGTGATCAAGAGGACTGAAAATGTCAAAACTCTTACTCTGACAGAGTTATATGGATTCTCAGTGGCTACCAGATGGAGATGAACATGCAAGGTTCATCTGACAACTCCAACAATCAAATGGGTTCAGCCCTACATATGGTTGAAAGGGATAGCATAGAACCCAAACATCATCTCATATGCTACCCTGACAACTCACCAAAGGGTCTTCATCACCTTCCTAGAGACACCAAGGGAGAACTACACTCGAGAAAGCCCATTCCAAGAGACAAGCTCTTCTCAAGCTTTTGTGTCTTCTGATGAAAGCTGTGGCAACTCTCTTTTCACTCTTGAAGACCTAGACTGTATTCATCCAGATGATCCGGAATACATGGAAATAGTCCAGCAGATGGCTCTTCTCACTCACAGAGCCAAGAAGTTCTACAAGAGGACTGGAAGGAAGTTTCCAAGCAATGCAACCAGTGGAAAGTTTGGCCTAGACAAAGGCAAAGTCAAGTGTTACAACTGTAACTTGAGGGGCCACTTTGCCAAAGAGTGTAAGGCACCTAAAACAAGTGGTGGCCAAACACAGTCCAGACCTAACTACACTAACAAAGCTCTCCAGAATGAGAAGTCAAAGCAGCAGGCTGTTGTTGTTGTTAAAGAAGGAGGCTTTGACTAGAGCTTTCAGGTGGAAGATGCTTCTCCAAACCAAGCATTAATGGCATATCATGATGAAGCCAAGGTATTGGAACATCTCTGTACTCCTGAATGCATTGCTAAATTCAATAGATACAGGTCCTATAACTTGGAGATGAGATTTGATCTTGAGTCCTTAAATATTTTAAAATCTAATTTTAGAAAGTCTGAAAATGATTATAAACTGAAGATAGAGGACCTAGAGAAAACCATTTCAGTTCTAAAACATGAACACAGAGATTTTAGGACTCAAATCAAAGATCTCATAACCAAGCTGACTGAGTGCCAAGTTGAGCTTGTGATTAGCAAAGCCAGGGCAAAAAAGAGTGTTCTTGAAGAAGAGACCTTCAAGAACATGATATCCTCATCCCTGCACAACAAGGTGTGCTATCAAAACAGGCAGGGACTAGGATCCAATGATATAGCTCCTCCACAAACAATCTTGTCTATAAGACCTCCTAGGTGTGGAACTTGTGAAGATGAGCTTCCTCTCATAGATCCTATGAGTGAAGAGGATGAAGAAGAGATAGTGAAGAATTCCTATGAGAAGAGTAAGAGGAGGATTCTATGAAGGGCCACTATCCTTCTGAGGAGAATAAGAAAACTGTGATGACCAAGTCCATAAGAAAGAACTTGATCAGAAAGAGCAAAAGAAAAGCAAGGAAGGCTCAAGAGATCAATGCTACTTTTGACTCTAAGCAGAAACAAGTTTTCATATCTGCAGGATTTGAAGTAGTAAGGACTGAGGACATAAACCAAAACTCTTCTGCTTAGAGTTCTGGTTCTTGTTCAACTCATCTCAGTAACAAGAAGAAGACTGATCTGCTGTGTACCACTATTACATAGCCTGGACCATCAAACTCCAAGAACAGTTCCCAACCCAAAGGAACTGTCTCAGCATCTGCAAAGATGAAGGTGGAGAAGGGATGTGGCTAAAGACAGTCTTGTTCCCAGCAGAAGACTCTTGTGAAGAAGAAAATAGTGTGTGTCATGTGTGAAAGTACCACTCACATTGCTAAGGATTGTCCATACAATCCTAAAGGTACTATCCATATGACCAAGACAAAGACTTCAAAGAGTTCCAAGAAGATTCAAGCTTCGGAAAGAATACTTGTTTCCTTCGGAAGCTCCAAATCTAAGAAGAAGGCAAGTGTAAAATTACCCTTGGAAGAGAAGTTGGTCTCGGAAGAAAGGAGTTCTTCCGAAGCACTGAAGTTTGCTGCAGTGTCTGCAGAATCTTCCAAAGGTTCAGTCATCAAAACTTCCGAAGTTCCAAAAGCTTCCGAAGTTTTGAAGGTCAAGTCCAAGACTCCAAAGGTGGTGTGGAAGTCTAAGAAAGACCAAGTGACTAAGAATTCTCCATCAACAATAGCTCAAGATCCTCTTAGCACAACCATAGGATCTATTACTATTGCATTACCTTTTGTTTCTGAGCCCAAGACAAGAAAGGCTTGGGTTTTCAAATGTAACTAATCATTTTCTTTGTGCAGGGACAACTCAAGACAAACAAAAATGTCTGGATCATAGACAGTGGCTGTTCCAGGCATATGACAGGCAATAGGTCACTACTCCAGAACTTTGAAAGGATTGATGGAGGGCTAGTTGCCTTTGGAGGAGATGAAGGTGGTTACATTTCAGGAAGGGGCAAGGTCACAAATGGTAAGCTCAGCATTGAAAAGGTAAACTTTGTCAAGGAGCTAGGGTACAATCTTCTGAGTGTATCCCAATTTTGTGATCAGAGTCATAACATGCTCTTTACTGAGCATGAGTGCATTGTTCTCAAGCCTGGGGTGGTCATTTCTCATGAGCATATTTTGCTTAGAGCCCCCAGGAAAGGGAACATATACAAGATGGATTTGCAAGAAACATCTCCCTCTAGAGAAGTTTTATGCTTTCTGTCTAAAACCAATAGTGATGAGTCTTTCTTGTGGCATAAAAGAATGTGCCATGTAAACTTTAATAACATGAATAAATAATTAAGAATGATTTGGTAACTTGAATACCAAAGAAAGAGTTTACAAGTGATGACCATTGTGTTGCATGCCTGAAAGGGAAGCAACATAAGGTATCTCACAAGCCTAAGGAAAGGAACTCCATCACTACACCCCTACACTTGTTACATATGGATCTATTTGGCCCGACCAGTGTAATGAGTCTAGGAAGGACCTCTTATTGTTTAGTGATCACAGATGATTTCACAAGATTCACTTGGGTCTTCTTCCTTAGAACTAAGGATGAGACTCTTGAGATTCTGAAGAATTTCATCTTAAAGATTGAGAATCAATCTGATCACAAGGTCAAGATCATAAGATGTGATTAAGGAACTGAATTTAAGAACCAAATCCTTGATACATTCTGTTATGAAAAGGGTATTACAAGACAATACAGTGCTTCCAGGACTCCTTAACAGAATGGTGTTGCTAAGAGGAGAAACAGGATACTGATTGAAGCTGCAAGAACCATGTTGTCTGACTCTAAGCTACCCATCACCTTCGGGGCAGAGGCAGTCAACACTACCTGCTATGTGCAGAACAGAGTTTTAGTGGTCAAGACTCATGGCAAGACTCCTTATGAACTTTGGCATAAGAGGAAACCTTTCATTGTTCTCAGGTCATTTGGATGTCCTTGCACCGTCTTGAATACCAAATATCAAATTACCAAGTTTGCTGAGAAATCAGATGATGGATATTTTATGGATACTCTTCTCAAGCTAAGGCTTATAGAGTATACAATCTCAGAACCAAAATTGTTGAGGAGTCAGCCAATATGACTTTCAATGAACACACACCCTGTGTGGTTGGTTCTGGTCCTGATTGGCTATTTGATCTTGATTTAGTTACCACTGTTTTAACAACTCTTGTGAGAATGTTTCAGAATCTGCAGAAAATTTAAATACAGGTGATACTGATCCAAGATTTGAGCTAAGAAGACTTTCAACTCACATATCTTCAGCTCTAGTTGGAACTACTTCTGCTAATGAGGTTTCTATCAGCATTACAATGACAAACTCAGCTAATACATCTAGGGTGCCTTCAAATTCTAGCTTAGAGGCTCCACAACCAGATAAGAACATCTCAGTTATGGAAGACAACAATGGTGATGGTGACAGTGATCAAGAATTTCTTGATGCTACTAACCACACCATAGATGAGAACATCAATGATGTCACACACTGCTTGGATCAAATTTCTCTTGAAAAGTGTGCTGATGTGGGGGAGAAACATCCATGCCAGATCTAAATTTCTCTAATTTAGATCTTTCTCAGAAACTTGTTGTGATCCTTTAGCTTAGGATCCACAAGTCTCACCCCACCACAAACATCATTGGAGATGTTGTCACAAGGGTAAGAACAAGAGGACAAACCCATGAAGCAAATGTTGGTGTCTTCACTCATGTTTCCTATCCCAGATAGAGCCAAAGAAAGTTGATAAGGCTCTAAAGGATGACATTTGGGTTGAGGCTATGCAACAAGAGCTGCTTCAATTCAAAAGGCAGAAAGTTTGGAACCTTTGTCCTCTTCCTTATGGGAAGACTACCATTGGAACCAAATGGGTGTTTAGAAGCAAGAAAGATAATAGAGGCATCATTATCAAGAAAAAAGCTAGACTAGTTGTTCAAGGGTACACACAAGAAGAATGGATTGACTACACTGATGTCTTTTCTCCAGTAGCAAGATTAGAAGTCGTTAGGATATTCTTGGCATTTGCTGCATCTAAGAACTTCAAGGTCTTTCAGCTTGATGTGAAGTGTGCCTTTCTGTACAGAGTGATTGATGAAGAGGTATATGTCAAACAACCCCCTGGTTTTGTAGATCCTAATCATCCTGATTATGTCTGCAAGCTTGACAAAGCTCTTTATAGGCTGCATCAAGCACCCAGGAAGTGGTATGAGACACTGTCTGAGTATCTTTGTAAACATGGATACAGGATAGGTACTATAGATGTAACTCTCTTCATCAAAGGATAGGGACATGAAATTTTGCTAGTTCAAGTGTATGTGGATGACATCATCTTTGGTTGAACTAATCTAAAGCTCTACAAAGACTTTGAGAAGCTGATGAAAGACAGATTTGAAATGGGTGCCATGGGGGAACTCAATTTCTTTCTGGGAATTCAAGTGAAGCAAGTTGAAGATGGCATCTTCATAATTCAGTCAAAGTATGTTCAGGACATACTCAAGAGATTCAACATGACTGATTGTAAGATTGCTAAGACACCCATAGCCAGAAACCACTCCCTTGGACCTGACCTTGAGGGGGAGTGTGTAGATGAACACTTATACAGGGCTATGACTGGGTCTCTTATGTATCTTACTGCTAGCAGGCCTGATATTATGTTTGCTACATGTATTTGTGTAAGATATCAAGCCAACCCTAAGATGTCTCACCTCATCACTATCAAGAGGATTCTTAGATACCTCAAAGGTGCCTCAACACTTGGTTTATGGTACCCAAAGAATCCTGACTTCAATCTGTATGCTTATACAGATAGTGATTATGGTGGTTGCAACATGACTGCAAAGTCTACATCTGGGGGATGCCAGTTCCTTGGTGGAAGGATTGTCTCATGGCAATGCAAGAAACAATCCTGTGTCTCTGCATCAAATGCTAAAGTTGAATACATTGCTGCTGCAAGCTGTTGTGCTTAAGTACTTTGGATTCAAAATCAGATGCTGGACTATGAGTTAAACTTCAAGGAGACTCCCATTCATATAGACAACAACAGTGTTATCTCGATCATAGAGAATCCTGTGCAGCACTCAAGGACCAAACACATCAATATCAGGTATCATTTAATAAGAGATAACCATGAAAATGGATTAATTAAACTAGTCAAAGTTCACACAGATGAACAATATGCTTATCTGTTTACAAAGGCTTTTGATGAACAGAGATTTAAATATCTAATATCAGCTATTGGGATGATCAACTTTGAGTAGGCTTTTCTTAAAACTAATTCTTATTATTTCTTAAAATATGTGTCCTTAGTTGCCTAGTTCATCACTTTCATAAGCTCATGTTTTCTTTGGATAAAATTATCTTTTTGAAGACTTTCCTTAGTTTTTTGATAATTTTTTGATCCTTCAAAAGTTATGCTTTTAACTTCGGAAGCAAATCATGCCTTCAAAATAAATAATTGTCTAAGAAATTTACCTTCGGAAGAGATTTTAATCTATCTTTTGAAGCTTAAATACTTGTCTCGGACACTTACTTATTTTCAAGGACCATTTTCTTTCGAAGCAAAATTAACTCTTGAAAGCTTTGTGTTTTATATACAAAGCAATCAAGTTTTAAATTTCTCTTCCGAAACAAAATTTTCAAAACTCTCAGAAAATTCTTCCGAAGTCATTTTAGCTTCGGAAGCTTTTGAATTAAAACTTTCGAAGATAATTAACCTTCAGAAGCTTTTTAAATTCCAAGAAAACTACTTTTTGAGCAAAAGTAAACTACTTTTTCAAAGGTGGGACCGACATCCGGATGTCAAAGTTTATCCTCTTTCGTTAAACTTTATCTGAAATCCCTCTCACATATAAACGCAACAGTCCCCCTCTTTCTATCATCCGTTCTTCCTCCAAACCTAAAACCCAAATTTCTCTCTGAAATTCTTCCTTCCTTCTTTCTTCATCTTTAAGCTACCTCACAATGGCCAATCTCGCTCACAGAAATGATCCCAACTTTACCATACAGCTACACGGGCAACATAATCAGGTCGCTCTATTAAGCTCTGAGAAATATCCTTATTTCTCAGAGGTTTGTCGATTCTTAGCTTTGTCCAACTACTTCACCTCCCTAACCATTGATCTTCCTCTCTATGAGGATCAACTACTTGATTTCTGGAAGACCTACCAAGAGGTCATAATGGACGGGGAGAAGGCACTGTCTGCCACAATGCAGGGGAGAACAATCTTCATCACTTCGGCCATCATCAATAGGCATCTTTAGCTGGATGATGAAGAAGGTGAGGTGTTCTTCCCAAAGGTAGCTGTAAATCATTCCTTTGTGCAGATGGGATATGAGGGAGATTTCTCTATAAGACCTTTAGGAAAGGGAAGGTCTCATCCCAATGGAGATTCCTACTCCATGTGGTCATCCACAGCTTATCAAACAAGCATGGTGGATGGGACCAGGTTCTTGAGGATCTATCCTTCATCATCCATGGAATGGTTCAAGGAGTCAAGTTCAGGTATTCTCAGTTTGTTTATACCAACTTGCTTGCTAACTTAGACTCCTTAGATATTACATGTTTCCTAGATATGTCCAGTACATTCTTAACTGTGAACTGGGCTCACAGTTAAGGGAAACAGGTAACATTCTTAAATTGGGACAGATGAAGCCCGACATCTTTAAAATACTGAGAAAGCCCACTATTGGCTTCTTTGGGGTAGAAACAGCCTTAGTCCCAAAAATGTTAGAGCTCATTGCTCAAGGTGACAACCTAGCACCACAAGCTAGTGTTGAACCCAAACCTGCTACATCCCAACCACCCACACAGCCTCAAATTACCCTCACTTACCAAAGAAAATCCAAACGAACCCCTGCTCAGACTATTCAGTGTGTGGAGGTCCCCATACACTCACCCTTATAGGCAGAAGTGGACACTGGAGCTCCCACTTCTCCTGAGGAGTAGACCACTCTGATCTCTTCAAGGATCAGTGCTGAGGTTCCTCATGCTCAACCTGATAAGCTCATTAGCCCAACTGTTTAAGCCATCACTCTAAGTCTTAACACTCAAGTGATTAACCTTCAGGGGACAGTTACCATCCCCAGCCTATAGATCTCAACCAACCAATTCCCAACCTTGATTTCTATACTGAAGAAGATCTAGGTTTCAGTGAGTATAATGAGTCTCTCTTATTTACCCCTACTCAAAGAGAGATGAATGCTTCTAAGTCTCCTATATTTATCCCACATCAGTCACCTACAACTGAGGTTGACACTTCTAAACCTGTTCAGGATGTCCATATGGAAGAGGTTCTCACTTCTGAAAGTGATTACATCATTAAGACCTCAACCATGGCAACTAAGCCCACTGACATCTCAACTGAGACAACCAGTGAGTAGAGGAAAACCAGCAGCCAAGAACCTCAAACTGGTGGTGAGACTAAGGACTTTGGTCTAGTCATCTCATCCCTAATGATTCTTCTGATGAAGATGACGGGAATCTAAGACTAAAGGTGCAAAAACTATCTAAAACATGCACCTATTTAGTCTCAAAGGTTAGTTACCTTGAATCTCAGGTGACTACCTTACACAACAGGATCAATGATCAGCAACTTGAGATTTCATATCTTAAGGAAAAACTAGCTGGGAGACCCTTAAGAAGAGCTCAACCAGGAACACAAGAACCTGTGGATGTGATTGACCTATCTTCCAGCTCACCTATGCAAGTGGGTGATGCTACCAAAAAGGGGGACAAAGTCATTACAGCTACGAACCGGGGAGTACTTCAGAGAGAGTGGGTATTGAGGACTCTCATCCTCACTTGCAAATATGCATTCTCAGCAACCTCCTCAAATTCACATTGATGTGGACTACACAGACTCCTTCATACAAAGTCTGTTTGAGGATAGGATACCAAGGGCTATGTCATCCTCACCATCTTCCAATCACATCATTGGGTGGATGTATGACAGCAACAGGAAAGCCCTAATCATCATAAGACTTCAAGGGCAGCAAGAAGTCTTAAATTTTCAGACTTTGAACTACTATGAAGGTTGGATCCAGTCAACATGCCACTTGTCAATCCAAGCAAATCAAGACAAGCTGACATGCTGGCTCAAAGAATCCAAGATAGGATCACTGTAGAGTTCAGCTTCAGAAGGAGACTCAGGCGATCAGGCAATGCCATCGGTCAACTGAATGTTGACGCAGACCCTAAGATTAGTTTCATAGGGGAAACCTTAACTGAAGGCCCAGTGGCTGAACCTGAGAGCCCTGTCTTATTATCATCAACTGATGTAGAGATCCACACTCCTATTGAGACACCTGTTGGTGAAGATGCTTCTTAACCTCTCTCTGGCCAGAGCTCAGAAGCTGCATCAAGCAATGAAGGCCAAAGCTCTCTCCACCTTGAGTCATAAAGGTTTGTGAGTGACAAAGGGAAAAGAAAGGTGACATCTGAGGAGATTGAGGAGGAGGAGATAAAGAGGAAAAGGAGGCTGAGGGGAGAAAGTTCCTCTACTGAGTCTTCAAGACTCATGGAGTCTGCTATAAGGGTTGCCCCTAGACCAGATCCTCAGAATGATGAGTTAAGGGCAGTCAGGATAAATTATCTACAGACAAGAAACTATGACATAGACAATGTCATTTCTCTCCCCTTAAATGAGTTGAATGAACTGGTTGATCTGAAAAGGTCAAGAGAGAAGAAGGAGGCAGAAGATGCAGAGCTTCTAGTACAAATAAAAGAATAAAGAAGAAAGAAATGATTGTACAAACATGTGCCTACCCTCTCCCCAGTTCAAGAAAGTCCTGCACAAGAGGATGTGGTTCAACAAAAACCTCAAGTAGATAAAGAAGAAGAAAGAATAAGGATGATCAACTACTTGAGTGCCACAGGCCTCTATCAGGCAAAAGCACTTCTTCCCTTATCCTTTGACTATGTTGAGTTTGAGTACTTAAAACAACTTGAACTTGAGATAATCAAAGACAAAAAGACAACTAAGAAAAAGCTAAGGGAAGAAGCTGCAAAATCAAGAGCCATCATCCAAAAGAGCATGAAGAAGTCTGCTGACAGGCAGAGGATGATGAGCTTCTTGAAGCTATATGGATTCTCCGGAAGGAGACTTGGCCCCATGTCTCTATCCACTATGGATGAGCATATTAGGGTGATCAAGCAGAAGATCAAAAGTGGAGAGCTCACTGACTTACACTCCCCTCCAAGTCAAGCCCCACCTGAAGTGGAGGTTAAGGTTGAACAAACAGAGACAACACAACCTAGACCTCCTGCTAAAACTCAACAAGCTTCATATTCTGATCCACAACAGGGTCAACCTCCCTCTCCTTCTGAGCCTAAGAGAGAGGAAGTCCTAACTGAGGAAGACAGTGAAAATCAATCTGGTACTGCAGGCCAGTCTTCTTAGTTAAAACTTGTAAAGAGAATGAAGAGGATGGCTTCTAAACCAAAGCCAAAGAAGAAGAAGACTGCACCCTCTTCTAAACCTAGGATGAGTTAGAACATCCTGAGGATGTGCAGCCAGAGGATGATACATCAACTCCAATTCAAACAGCTCCTCTCTGCATCAGGAAGACCCATATTGTCTTGGACATACACCAAAAATCCAGAAAGATGACATGTCATTAGAGATCAAGGCACTGAAGACATTTACACATGGCAAGATATGTTTCAGTTTCCTCTGCATGATCTCTTTGATATGAGAAGACATTTTGACAGTCTGAAGGATCATTATCACCTTATGAAGAAATGAATGGTGATCATCCTAATGAGGACTGTTGATATCTGAAGTCTACTAAGTGTTTTGGTAGCATCAGCCTAGGGGGAGTTTGTAGAGATTAATGAAGAGGCTGATGCAACTCAAAGATCCAAAGTTTATCATGCATGCTACACAAGTGCATGAAGAAGAATGCTTAGGAAGTTTCATACATGAAACTGAAATACTCTAAGTGTGAAATCATCCGAAGCCAAGACCAATATCTTCCGAAGCCAAATATGAAGTCTTCCGAAGCTTCAACTTATGAAGACAAATTTCTTCCGAAGACTTTTGACACATGCTTTATCTGATGTATTTTTCCATAAAGCTGGACACCTTTCCGCTGCATCTCTGTAAGGTCACCAACTTACATGAGTTGGTGAAAAGGTCCATGCATTTTGTAACTGTACATTGAGTCTTGAGTCTATAACTTTCTATTTCATGTACTTTATCCTTTTTGTAATAGATAAGGATGTGAGCTATGGCATGTCATAGTCACTAGTAAAAAGGCAATCTGCCTTTTGACTTTACAATTAATTTTGTTTGTATCTAGTCAATTGTATCCGGCTGGCTTTCAAAGTATAGCCGGTTGTAGGATGTAGTATAAGTATATCATGTTCTTGTATCTTTCAGACATGCTTTTGTAACACTTGTAATATCACATATAGAAAGCAATATACTGCATTCTTGAAAACCATACACTTGTGTTCTTTTGTTCTGTCTCATATATACTTGTGTTATTAGTGTCTCACTTGTGGTTAATCCAGTTTACTATTTGATTAAGTTTGGTAAATCTCCTTTTGTTGTATTGTGTTGTAAGTGACTCCCTTCACCGGTCCTGCAGTGTTCATAATTTGTCCTTATTTAATAAACTTATTATAATTAATACATGATTTAATGCATATGATTTAATTCACTATGTCAAGTATCACTTTATTTATAATAATTTAAATTAACATTATATTTATATTTTTTATTTATATTTTTACTACTTAAATTAGATATTATATTATTAACTAAATAGTATTTACCAGCTATTTACATAATAATAATAATAATAATAATAATAATAATAATAATAATAATAATAATATAATCACTATTTAATGCTGGTCGGAAAAAGTCTCATTGGCATGCAAGCATCACACGAGTCAATTAATTATACATAATATTATATATATATATATATATATATATATATATATATATATATATAGCAAGCAAAAACTAATATTTATATTATCTATACTATTTATAAAGTATTTTAAGATGTCAAAATTATAATTTCATCTTAACCTTAAGATAAAACAAGGTTAGTATGGTAATATTATGGTGGATTTTAATTTAATTTTTTTAACAACAACAATAGCAATAACAACAACTATAGCAATATCAATAGCGATAACGATAGCGATAGGGATAGCGATAGGGATAGCGATAGCGATAGCGATAGCGATAGCGTTAGCGATAGCGTTAGCGATAGCGTTAGCGATAGCGATAGCCATAGCGATAGCCATAGGCATAACCATAGCGATAGCCATAGCAATAGCCATAGCAGTAGTATTTAAAATAATTATAATAGCTATTCGCAAATAAAAACATTTTTAGTAATAAGTAATATGTGTAATAATATACAAGTTATCAAACTAAAAATATATAAGCTCTCAAAACTAAATCAAGGTTCTGAATCTTATATCGTTTTTATCTTATAATGATAAAAATATGATGTTTTATAAAATCTAAATTTGTCGTTATGATGTGCTGATTTATATTAACGTTTCAACATGATTTTTTTTCAAAAAAAAAGTCATGAATATATTTTTTTATCCATATGCACATTAAATAATAATGTATAATTAATCGAAATCATGTGTTATACGGGTTTACAGACTAGCAACTTTTAAAGTATCAATTTAATCCTTGAAAACTAAGGGATGAGAAGAGAGATCTCAATCCCAAACCAAATCCAAATTATACAAATTTCAAACTGGAAATTCTGTATGTTGGTAAGATTTTATTTTAAAGGTTGTAACATCTAAACTCCAATAGGACCAAAAATCTGTCATCTGTGTGTGGCAATGGTGCGCTCACGTTGCCGACAAAGGAGCGAATCTGAGATCCACTCGCATGCCAACTACTCAAACACTCATTCATGACACTTTAAAATAACCCAAAACACAAAACATGAAATCACATACTAAAAATTACACAAAATGAAGATTTTTTTTAAAATATATCTTTCGATGGTGAGCGAGGGATCCTTAATTGCTCTTGCTGGTATTATGGACAAAATTTTCCTTAATAATATACGTTTTATTATTAACAAATACATATTGTGGTAACTACACGATATCTCATCTTATCATCAACAACTTATGTAAAAATCGATGATCGAACATATTAAATAAAAAAGCAAAAATTAAATGATTAATAATTAAAATTTAAGAATTGTAAAATACTTTTTTAAAATTATGATTGAAATTACGTATAAATAAATGAGTAATAATATAATAATATTGAAATTGAAAAGAGATAGTTATAACTCAATAAAGCTAAAAATGTGTTTCTAATTTTAAGAAAATAAATAACAAAATATCAAAACAGATAAAACAAAAAAAGTGACTTGCTCAAACTAAATATTAAGTATAAAGTCTTGTTTAATTTTTACTCTTTAAAAATTACCTTTGAGTAAATTACAAATTTTGTATTTCAAGTATACTTAAAAATTTTGAATTTCAAGTATACTTAAAAATTTTGAATTTATACTTAAACTTTGATAATTACATATATTCTTTATTTGAAAACTTATCATACTTCATGTCCTTTATACTAATAAAATTTAACTTTTTAGGATGAAATATGTAATTATCACTAATCTTTAATTTCTTTACCTTTTGTTTTTATATTATTTACCTTATCTTTTTAATCATTTCTTATTTTATAAATTTATCTTAAATATATTAGTTAATTACTTTTAATCTTTTTATAGAATATACTTTAATTTATAGATTTTTATTTATTATATATTTTTGTTAAGAATTTAGCTATCTACTTTTCTAATTTTACGAATACAATTAGAGAGTTCAAAATATAGCTTTTTATGTTTTGAAATTAAAACTAGTAATCAGTTTTGTTTCACAATTATTTTTTATTACTTTTTTTGTATAAGAATTTTTAATTATTTTAAACAATTTTACTTACGTATTATATTATAAACCTATTAAATATCGTATAATTTTGGGATGTAACTTTTCTGTTTTACTTGGTAATAATTATTATAAGTTGGACTATACTTATAATTAAGCTTAGCTTAATACATGGAGTTTTAAGTGTTTTTATTATAAAATGTTTGACACGCTTAATCATAAAACCAAACAAAAACAAATCACTTTGTAATTGTTTGTTTTGATCTTGTTATAATTTTCAATAATTCGATGTTGATTTACATTGATAAAACTCATTGTTAACCGTAAAAAATAAAACCCTGATTAATAGTGCATTTAATTAAATACAATTTGAATGATTTATTTCTTTAAAAACTCTCGAGTAGTTGTTTGATAACCATTTAGTCATTTTATTAAATTAAATTACAAGCTCTCACATTATATTATATTTTATAATAGATTATTTGATTGAAAACGAAAAATTAGAAAAATTAATATCATAAACTAAAATCTACTTTAACTAATCGCTTTCGAATATAAACATGTAAACCAAACAATTCGAAACGACTAAAAAATCTTGTATCAAAAAAATTAAAAACCAAGTTGTCTAATTTTTATTGGTTTTATTAGGAAGGTAACGAACAAAATGATTAGAAAAATTAAAATCTATAAATAAAATTATATATTATAAAATTTAAAAACTAATTTATTACTAACGATTTAAGATGATTTTTTTAACAAAATGTGTAAAATAAAGAAAAATAAGTAAGTAAATGAAAAACATAAATAAAAAAATAAAAAATTAATAATTACTCATTTCACCATTTTAAGGGTCGGAAAGTGGTTAATTATGAAATATATAATAAGTTTATAAAAAAGTAATTAAACAAGAGGAAAAAATAAAGAAAAGTGAAATAATAAAATAAAAAATAAAAATAAAAAAATAAAAGATAAGTAAAAGTTACACATTTTGTCCTTTAAGAGGTAATGACAAAATGATTATTTATACAAACTAACGAAAAAGGTTTACTTCTATTTGTATAAAGGATAGAAAGCGTGATAAATTTTCAAATAACTGATACTTAGTGTATTTATCAAAGTTTGAAAACAAAATAGTTTTAGTTCTAATTAAAGAACAAAAATCTATAGTTTACTCATAACCTTTTTATACTACTAGTTTTTTTTTCATTGCACACATTGCACGCATGATGGATAAAGTAAAACGACTTGGAACATAATACTCGTCACACTCGGGCTCATTATCAGAGTTTGGCTTTGGTTTCTAACCTTAAATGGTAGCTTCGCCAAAGCAACCGAGACCTCTCCGGTTTTATCATCATCACCCTTGGATTTGAGTTTAACTAATTACGAAAACATCAAGACACTCAATCAAACCATCCGCCTACAATGCAGCTAATATTGAAACAACCATTTGTCTCAAATGAGCAATTACTCGTCCTCATTGACATCTTTAGCATCGAGAAAGTAATATACCCAATAGACATTGAAAAGAGAACCACGAAAGATGTGATGAGCATAAAACCAACATATATCAAGTCTCAGATGATGATAAGGACTTCATCATCATCTACAGAAGAAGTGATGTACATGGAACCTACACAGTTACCGAGATCAAATGACCCAAATAAACCGTTGGAGCATGGGAGGGTAAATAGAAGGCAAAACGCAAGCCATACTCGGAGGAACACATGCACCGACAAAGCACCACAGGTCCATCAATAAATGAAGTCGACCAAATCAACACCCGTCACTTTCTCTCTCTAAAAAACGGTACCAGTCACCATCGATATAGACATCTAGCCTGATATCACCCCACGAACCCTGAGATACCATAAACGATAGCATTGGCCACCATGGTGACCACCGACAAAAATAAGCCAGTGGAAACATTATCCGGCGACGATGGCAAAAGTGATAACAGTGAGAACAACATGTCAAATGAAGGGCGTTAGATCATTCAAAAGTGGTACTATGAGCATAAAAAACAGTAAACAATTATTTTGTTCATTCATACACAAAATTATACGAATTATATATGCTATATTTATTAAAGTGGGTGCCACTCAGACTAGTTATAGTTCATAAACTAGGCAAATGCTTATAGCACCATGCACAAGTCACTTTACGCAAAATTCTTGCGTGGGTAGTTCACGTTATAAATATGGCCTCTTAGAAGTGACAACATGACTCCCTCAACAATAACTACATTTACTTGTATGCCATATACTTTTGCATTTGTCTTTTTTCTTATTTATTCCCCAACCATCTTTTGACACATAACCCATTAACATTCCTTTAACTCACACTCACTGCGGTTATCAAATATTTGGCCCACATAAAACCTTATCACACTAGGCCCATTGACATTCCGTTTCTTCGTTTTCTTTCTTAATTGCCTCAGTTTCTTGTTTATTTTAATCTCAAAATCATATCATGACTCCTCCGTTTCAGATTCAAGTTTACCATTACTCTAGACATTAGCATTAACATCTACTACATTATTAACTGGAGTCTCGTGTTCAATCTTATCCTCAAGTTCAACACTGAACGAACAATCACCCTAATCTACGATTTTATCATTCCTATTTTCTACAAATGCAGCATCAAGTACTACTTCATCATTCACATCTAAGTATTTACAATCACTTATTCATTTACTACTTGATCATTCACAACTAACCTTTCATCATTTTACGGCCTGATCATTCACATCTAACACTTCATCATTCACTGCTTAATCATTTACATCAACCTTTCATCATTCACTTCTTGATCATCATATCTTATTTTATTGTTTTTTTTATTTAATATGAATATTTTTCCCTAGCCCTTCATCATTCATTACCTAATCATTCACATATGTTTGATTATTTATAGCTTCATCACCCACTTCCTCATCATTCACCTCTACATTCCATCCCCTGTTTGTTCATCAAAATTATAACCCATTATAATTATAAGTTTAGCCTCCTAACATCCTCTAACTCTTGAAAGAGTAAGCATAATATTAAAATAATTTTAGTCACTATTGGCTGGTGCTGCCGTTATACATATACATACCTATATGTGTGTGAGTAACCCTACTCGATCTATAATCAAAGAGTTTGAAACGATCCTCGAGCTATTCAGGACTAGTCTCAACTAGACGACACGCCTACAACCCTACATCGAAAACAATTAAGTTTGTAAAATGCTATAAATTCAACTAATTTTTAATATAAATAAATAAATAAAACTTCGAGAATCACAAAAATAATAAAAAATCTATCATATTTTCATATACTTTCATATAAGAAGGTGATCAAACTTGGAGAAAAATGCCCCAGCTGATTAACTCCCAGCAAAATGCCCTAGTATGTTGTTGTGGACATTTTGATTTGAATACCATGCTTCTTTTTTGATGGCTTCCACAGCCCAGTCACCAACACAGTTGAGTGCTATTTGTTTTGGAAGAAGACTAATCTTCATTAACAATAGAAACAAGCTATAAAAACATTAATATTGTAGGCAAAGTATAATAACACACATTAAACACAAATTCAAGGGTAACAAGCATCGGGTTATTTATGTTGGTTTAGGACCCTTGAAAACACATACAAAACACACACTAATGCTTCAAAAGCTCACGTACAACACTCACTGTTTACTGCTTTGAAACACACATCTTCTAATTGATTTAATTGAAACCTATAAATACTACTTCATGCATGATTAGAACCCGTTAATGCGACTTTAACCCGATCAAGATTAATCCAACATTCACCCCCTTAATCTTGATCTCGGCTCTTACTTCTTGCTCATCGATTGAACCACACAAGTTCAATTCATGCTACTTGCTTTAAGAACCGTTCTTTCGACTCGTCTCTTGCTTTTGCTCTTTTTTTCTGTTTTTCCTCTCTTCTTTCTCTTTCATCATTGACCTTTCTATTAATGTGCTTCATTTTTATTCTCATAACATTCAACAGCTTTCTTGGAGGCAAGGTTGCTGGAACAAAATTCTCTTCGTTTACGAATCATACAGATTCTCCTCTTCTCGGTCACACAGAACCAGTTCATGCAGACCTCTTCTCTTGGTTTCTCTTTGGCTCACACAGCACACTAGACAACTCCTCTTCTTATCTCGATCACACAGATCGCCCTTGACCTTAGTTCACATAGAACACAGTTTTCTTGGCTCACATAGAACTTTTCTATGATCACACAGATCGTCTCCTCCTTTTCTCATCTGTCTCACTCAAAATGGCGTTCAGTTCACGCAGAACATCATCATCATCAAAGCACTCAAAACAACCACATAGGCTTTTTTTTCTACTAGTTTTGCTTCAATCACATAGATTGAGTTTAATCTAGATCATACCATCAGACCCAATCACTTCTTTTGGTCTTCTCTTTGTGCACCAAACAATCCTTCAACAATGACCTCTTTCTTCTCAACCCCGCAACCAACGGGTTGCACCCTCGGACTTGGAAACAACTCTCAAAACGACCTCTTTTAACCTGAACGCTATGTTAGTTCAGGCCCTTAAAAACACATACAAAACACACACTAATGCTTCAAAAGCTTACGTACAACAATTTAGGTGTATGACTATCTCCACTGACAGGCTGTGAAATTACCAATCAAACCTTTAAGGTGTTATCACAATGACAATAATCAAACAAACTATGAAATTACCAATCCCAACTCACAATTGATTCGTCTCCTCTTTTGAACTAGTGAACCATGGACACCCGTTTGAACCATGGACACCCGTTGTAGCGTGTTAACATGCAAAAGGTATACCAAAACGTAAAACGCGAAAAGATCGATAACGGTAAAAACATTGAACCATATACGCATGTTGCGGCATGTTAACTCGAAATTTTTAGACTGAAACGTAAAAAGAAAAATTTGTAATATATTAAAATTATATGAAAACAAAGTTGAAAGTAAAAAAATTATTAGTGTTAAATATAAAAAAAATTATTAGTGTTAAAATTTAAAAGAAAAATAATAAAGATAATACAAAGGTACAACATATAAAACATGGAGTACAACTAGTAATGCATAACCAAGTTGAAAATTAATATTATACATAATGATAGCATAATTAAAGAAATATTACAAAAATCATAACTTCAAACTAACGATTGGTGAATTAGCCTCCAAAACTTAAACTATGTAAATAAAAATACTTCGATCGCAAGATAGAGCAAGCAAACTTTTTCAATAGATAATAAAAAAAAGTTGATCGCAATATTGATCATAGATATTTAGAACAAATATTATAAAAAAATGTTTCGGTGGCAAAAATAAAAAGAGACGACGCGAAGTTTCTAAAAAAAAGTTAAAACAGTGTTTGCGAAAATGATCAACAATTATTAGAGGAATAAAAACATAAGTTAATCATAAAATGAATAAGAAAAGTGTAAGTAAATGTAAGTATATAAAACAAAACAATTAAAATAGTTTCAAAATGATAAAAGTAAAAAAATTATAATCAAGGAAAGGAAAATAAATAATTTTATTAAAACAAATGTTTTGATCTCTAATAGGTTTTTGTATAAAGCATAAGCTAAACTTCTTAATGCAGTTGAAAAATCTTATGTCAAAAAAGTTTACAAAAAATCTACAGCAAAACAAAACGATTGCTAGTTGAGATTTTATAACATAAAAAATATATGTTTTGAACTCTCAAAATTATATTAGTACAACTAAAAAATTAGATAGCTAATATATATAGTATTAGGATCATTACAGAACCATTTTTTGTTTTCAGAACAAAAAAAAACCATTAGTTTACATAAATATAATTATGAACCATTGATTTATATATATGTAAGTTAAAACTGATGATATTTAGTTATTTTACATAGTTTATTATTCATGTTTGATACACACATATGTGAAACAACTCAAGTAACATCATACTTAATTTACATTTATATAAATCAATGGTTCTGAAAATAAAAAGGGGTTCTGTAATGATCATAACCCTATATATATATATATATATATATATATATATATATATATTATATATATATGTTTGTGTGTGCACGCAATTAAAAACCTATAAATAAAGCTATAATTTTTAAAAAAGATTAAAAATAATTAAGTAATAACAATTATGATAAGTTTATAAAATTAAAAGGTGATTAAAAAGATAAAGTAAATAAAAAGTTATAAAAATTACAAATTTCATCATTTAAATAGTAAGAATAAAATGGTCATTCACACAAAAATAACAAAAAAAGTTGACTTTTTTAATAGAAAATATAAAACATGATAAGGTTTCAAATGAATAACACTTAGGGTATGTTTGGTATGGGGTAATGGAATGGACGAAGAAATGAAATGAACGAAGAAATGAAATGAATAAGGGAATGAAATGGATAAGAGAATGAAATGAATCATTACATTTCCTTGTTCCGTTTGGTTGCCCTTTAGTAATAAATGAATCGTATCTTTGTTTTATTTGTTAGATATAAAAATCGAAACAATAAAGTGTAAAAGTAATTACGATGGTGATGGCGAGCGGAGGTGGTGGCCGGAGGTGGTTTCCGGTGGCGGTGGTTTCCGGCGGCTATTTCCAGCGACGGTGGTGGCCGACGGTGGTTTCCGGCGGCTGTTTCCGGTGGTGGTGGCCGACGGTGGTTTCCGGCGGCTGTTTCCGGTGGTGGTGGCCGGCGGTGGTTTCCGGCGGCTGTTTCCGGTGGTGGTTTCCGGCGGCTGTTTCTGGTGGTGGTGGCCGGCGGTGGTTTCCGGCGGCGGCGGCGGCCAGCGGTGGTGGCCGACAGTAGTTTCCGATGGCGGTGGTAGTCGGCGGTGGTTTTCGGTGTCGGTGGTGGCCGACGGTGGTTTCCAGTGGTGGTGGTGGTTTTCGTTGGCGGCAGTTTTCGGCAGCAGTGGTGGTCGATGGCGGCGGTTTCTGGTGACGGTGGTGGCTGGCGGTGGTGTTCAACAGCGGTGGTGGCCGGAGGCAGCGGTGGCCTTAGGTGGTTTCATGCGATGTCGGTGGTGGCATTCGGAGGTGGTTTCTTGCGATGGCGGTGGTGACCTTCGGAGGTAGTTTCTTGCGGTGATGGTTCCTGGCGGCGGCGGTGGCCTTCGGATGTGGTTTTTGGCGACGGTCGTGGTCAGTGGTGGTGGCCTTCAGTGTTTTCCGGTGGCGGCGGCGGTGGCGGTGTCTGGCGATAGTGTTCCCGGTTAGTGGTGGCCGACCGCGGTGGTGGCCGGTGGTGGTTGCTGGTGACGAGCGATCTTGGTGGTCGGTGGTGGTTGTTATGGCGGGTGGTGTTGGTGACTAATGATGGAAGAAGGTATGGAATGAAAAGAAAGAAGGGGGAGCGGATGGAATGAATTTGAGGGAATGTAATCAACTACGTAATGGTTAATTCTATTACCTCCACCAACCAAACATGTCTTTATTCATTCATCATCAATGATTCATTCCATTACATCCCTTATTACTGCATACCAACCGCTACCTTAATGTAATTATTAAAATCTTTCCATGACCAAGTAGTATGAGTCTTTCATTTCTCTTTTTAATAATGACTCCGAAAATCAAAACACAACATAATGTTTCTACAAATTCCACCCTCATACCTTTTCATTCTTTCAAACAACCCCTTCAAAGCAGGTTGAAAAACCCCTCAAGTACCAGCAGTTTTAGTGAATGCTAAAAACCTCCCAAAAAGGAAAAGCTTGAAGTTACAGTGGCAATGGCGGCAAATCTTTCAGGACACTCGTTCCGTCTGTTTCTTTCAACCAATGATAAAATTAAAGTTACGTTTCTTTGATGCAAACCCCAATTTGGAGCTCCTCAATTTGGATTAACTTACCCTGATCAAGGTAACAAAATCTTCTATTTATCAAGGTTTAACATTCAATGCTTCAAAATGCTTGATATTTATAAACAATTACTTCAAAGCTGTTAATCAGGAAGTGGCGTAATGGTTGTAATTGTTTCAATGATGCTTAATGATTTATGAAGTTCAACAATGTTCTTGCTGTTAATTACTTCACTTGCAGGCTGATTCATTTGAAGTGCAACTTTCTTGTAGGGAGTTTGTACTCATGATGTTTTCAGTTTTTGCATTGTCAAATTCTATATGAGTACCTTGATGGTTGATCAAGCATGTTAGCAATTTGTGTTATTTTGTTTATTATGGGTCTGTTTATTTGTTGATTAGGGGGGCTAAAGTTCTGTATAGGTTCACTTGATTTGATCAAGGCTCTTGTGTCAGAAGTGGAATCTAACGAATATGTTTGTTCTTGGGTCACTTTGATGTTTCATAACCATATTTAATCATATTTAGCTTTGTTGTGGGCATGGGATTTTTGGAATATTTTCTTGCTTGGAGGCAAGCATTTAAATTTATATGTTGGTCTTTACAGAAAGATGCTTTAAAGGGGGAGATGAACTTACTTTTATGAAGATATATATTAATCAGGGCGCGTTTGCCTTACGTTTTTAAGGGTTCAATTCGAGTCCTGCAATGTAATACAATTGACATTTTTAAATGTTGTTGCTAATCTTCATATAAAGTCTTAATCACTAGATTGTCATTCATAAGCTTGTTTCTTTGCTGGCTCAGATTCTTTTAAATTTACAAACTGATGACCTGGACCCGAATTGTAGCTCATGTCTGAAACAGTTTACTCAACTTCAACTCTTCCTATCCGTTATCATAATATAAAGGAGCCTCATGGCTTCATATAGAGGTGGCAAATGGGCGGGTTGTTTAACGACTCAAAACGGGCTAGGATTCTACAAGAAATACGTTGAGTCGGGTTTACTTGAAAAGTTTTTTGTCTAATTTCTAAAACATTTCTTATGAATAGTTTTTGTGTCAAATATGATCACAAAAGATGTATTCGCAATGTAAAGGGGGGGTTCCAGGTGGGCCAGTGGGTTTTTTCACCTAATGTGAGTTTCCTCCTGAGGGTGGTCTTAAGTTTCATCCTTGAGTAATGGAGATGATCGGGCGGGGCAGTGGCCCGTCAGTGATCCAATTAGCCGTTCAATAAAAAATATGATTTAGTAGGCTGTACGCATTAACAATACACTTTCTACAACTTTCAACCCGTTTCCTTTTTAACTTATTTTATTATTTGACCCTTCAAGGATAAAACATTACCTGAATCACCACTTATAACTTCATATTTTTATTTCACTGACAAAAATGTTGCCCTTTTTGCTTGTAGTGTATGAGTTATCCTCATGGAGTTGTTTACATGGCAGCATTAAAGTATTATTTCAGGGCTGGAGGGGTTCATGACATTTCATGTAATTGGTCGAGAAAGGCCGTGAGTTATTTATTCTTCTGTTAAACTAAAAGAAAGTGTTACTTTTTAATAAACTCTTGGATTATTATTATTAAACCATCAGATTAATCTTAGTATTATTTTATGAGACTTGATAGCAACAGCCCTCAGGGATGTGGTTGAGTAAAGACAAGCATCATTTATAGTACCTTAAAAATAACCAATCAAGATAGTCGATGACAAGTAGATAAAATTCATGATCAAGTTTGAATCATTCTATTAAACTTAGACAAGGTTTCCAACCAACAATGCAACATAAACAACAAACATGAAACATTCATGATCAAGTTTGAATCATTATGTTTACCAAACAAAATCTTAACTTTTACTCAACGCTTGCACCGATAATACTTTGAGCAACCTCTATTATAAGGATTAGAAGAAGGAGGTGTGCAACTAGCAGTTTTTGTATAAGCTTCACCTCTACCGCCACCATCACACGCGGGTTGATCTCTTTTCAAAGCCCCAACCGAGATGTACCTTTTTCCTCCCAAATACCTTCTTGTAACCTCTGATCCTAGTAACTCTTCCAACAGGTCTTCTAACGAATCGTTAAAGGGCGGCCTTGATTCGTTTGCCGCCTCATAACTAGCGGCTCCGTGGTGGTTTTGGGAGGAAACAGTGAGAACGAAGAGACACAAGTGCAGGAGAAGAATCTTGCAGGTAAACTTTGATTCCATTTGTTTAGTTTTTGATGCTTTTTTGGCTTTCTGTTTCTTTCCACTTTGAATGTACATCATTATATTAGAGGTCACAAGTGGATGCCACATTATAAAAGTAGTAGCACTTCACCTAACTTAGAGTTCATATACTGTATATTGTTTCTGATGTATTTTTAAATTATGGAATTTAATTAAAAGTTATTAAAGCAACTAGGAATTATATTAAATATAAGATAAGGGCCTTGCTAGGTGTACCACTAGTGGTTTATTCATTTAGTTAAGAGCCAAAATATGAATACATATATTGTGAGAACAGTGAGAACCAATCAAAATCATTCATTATATTCATCTGAAATCTAAACAATGCTAGTAAAATACATCAATGGTTATGTGAATATACCAAAACTGATATATGCATGTTTCTGTAAATTCATCTGTATTTCAATATTATAAACATCTGCAAATGTGTAGATTCACTATGACTCTTTGATTCTATGGACGAAACTTGCTAAGAGAAAGAGAGAGATGGGAAAAAGTTATAGAAAAATTCAATAATTAAAGACATAAATCATTAAATCTTTAATATCTTTTTCATTTAAGTTTTAATAATGGACAAATGATGATGATTCTGATTAGTTCTCGCATTATTTATGGTTCTGTTAGGAACCCTCACCTATATATCTGATAAGAGTCGATTATCATGAATTATATGCCTTCCCGCTCAAGTCCACCTCATAAACCGGGCTTCCATCAGGATATAGCAACCCCCAATGCCTCTCAGATTCTGGACCGGTTTTCTCATTCTCATCATACAACGAGAAAATAAACGTTGGAATAATGAACCCGGGTTGGGCCGGGGTTCCCTTAGGTGGCATTGCGGTCATCTTTCTAATGACATTACGGTTATACTTGGCTGCATTTTCTTTACTAGCACCCTGATGGTTCAAGTCACCTGCATGTGGCCAGCCTGTTTCTGCTATTGCAATCTTCACATTATTGTAACCTAGTTTAGCCATAGCGAAGTAGACCGAGTCGATCATCTGGTCCAGTAGGTTCGTGTAGGTTAGCCCACTACCCGGATCAGTATAAGTCTGATTCTCTTCAAGTAAAGCATAGTCAAGGTCTATACTTGTTGGGTCATCAGCCCATGAAAGAAACGGGTAAACGTCAAGATAGAAATACGAATTCGTCCCACGTAAGAAATTTAGTATCGGTACAATCTCATTAACGATCTCAGGCTTAAACACTCCACTGGAAGGTGGGAAAGTTGACTCCATAATGTCCATAGCAAGAGGAGTACCAACTTTGATATTGTTAATTCCTAAGGTCTTAAGTGTGGCCCGAAGTCGCCCCATTGCAGGCACAAGATCTTTCATAATCTGCATATCTTGATCGGTGCTCGTGTAGCTCAAAACCTCGTTCCCAACAAGCACGTACCGAATCATGGTGTCGGGATAATGGTTTAGGATATGATCATGTATCCACTGGTCTGCAACTTGTTGGTTATTAGCAATACCTGAGATTTCATCATTAGTGACCATGATAGTGACTTCTATATTTGTGGTTGATAAGAGTTGAAGTATTTCGTGGTCAGCGTCATAGAGTTTGACCCGACCCGCCTTCATGATTTGCAGGAGTTCGATGGATCGAGATGGCGATGGAAGGTTGTTCCCTACCCGCCCAAAATTCATGCCAATTTTGTTCGTTATTGCCCCTGAAAGAAGAAAGTGATCAAATAAAGATTGTTACTTGAATTGAAAAGAATTAGCAAAAGATAATGGTGAGTTAGAAACCTACTTGAACAAGCAATGAGATACAAGAAAGATAAGGACATAATGGTCAATTTGGTAACTGTGTGTTTCTCCATGTGATAGACTGTAAATCTCATTTTGATGGAGATGGTGAGTGTAAGATGACATATATATACACACATGCATACACATATATGTATATATGTTCATGATAGTGAAGAGTGTGAGGGATTGTTTTCCCACCTGCAAATCTTTGATGCCCAAAAAGACCCAAAGAAGTGAAGACTTTAAAATTTTTATAGTTTATAGATATGAATGAGAGATAAGGTGAAGAAGGCAAAGATTGTGATTAATGTGTATAGTTTTCTCTAATCTGATTTAACAAGTCATAAATATTGATGTACGTTGTATCTTTTGTAGCAAATTTGTAAATATATAGACACAAGGTTTGCGATTATGATCATCGGTTGATATGTGAAGGAACTTTCATGTTTGGTAATATTTAGATAGATGTGGAATAATATGTTGGGAGTGTGATAGGTCAAAATAATGATATCATTGGGTTATGTTTCGGATGGGTTGGTAGGTTGAATTTGACATGAACCTGACTGTTTTATATAAGTCTAAAAAAGATATAGAGGCGAAAATCATGCCAGACACATGAATCAAATACGACTAACCTATATGTAGATTGAACGAACACTACACCTTGAAGATTTTTAACTTTTCCTTTTCTAATTCTTTGCAAAATTACGTCAAAATATACAAAGTATAAGACAATTATGCTAAAACTAGAGAACTTAACAAACATTTCTCTTGACAGTTTCAACTAAATATGATAACTAGTAAATATTATTAATATAAACTAGTTATACCATGAACTTGCTGAGTTGACCTAAGGCCGACACATTTAGCAAATGTGTTCACGATTCAACCTAGAAATTGACATGAGCTCGATAAAACTAAAGCCAAGCCTGTAAATTCGCAGTTAAGTTGTTTTCGTGTTCGAAATTAGTTTCCATACTTAAGCTTGCTATCACATTCCTTTTTATTTATTATATCAAATATATCAAATTGTTGTTAATTGGTTGTTATAATATGATGATAAAATATATAGAGTACTCATAGTTCTTTAAGTAAAGTGACGTTGGACGGTGGTATGCAATTGAAAATAAAATTTTGGCTTGTTTGACCTCTCTCTTGTAGGTAAAAATATAAACCCTACTGATGCTAGATGAGTACGTAGCATGGTAATCTTAAAGACCAATACCAAAATCATTTTTAAAATAAAATAAAAATTAAAACAAGACTTTTAAGGTACATAAGTGAATCTCACATACTATGTGATTCTACTAATTAAGTGGTACACGTGTGTTCATCAAAATTCCATTTTCCACTAACTCTAAGCTTAGAAACCAAATTGTTTGCATTTGATAATCAAAGTATTCTCTTCCAAATACTTTGGCAAGTAAATTAACGTACACATATCATATCACACTACAAAAATGTGATAATCATATCTTTTATTATTAAAATTAGTGTTATCTCCCGCGCTATGGGCGCGGAGGTTTGGTCACTTTCCCCTCTTTTATGTGACATGACTTCGTTTGTTGTCGGTTCGGCTGGCCGGAAACCATAAAAACGAATAACGGTACAAGTTTCGATAATATTAATGTCGCCAACAATGATGTTCGTTCATAATCAGTTATATTCGTAGCAGTAACATAATAAAAACTGCACTTACTACAACCTACGATGCAAGAAGTGACTCGATTTTGAATACAACTTTGTTTTGAAAAAAAATTTATATCGAAGCATTGACAAAAAAATAAAGATAACCGCACATTTTTTTACTTAACAAACAAAATGCATCACAGAAAACAAAAATTATTAAAACATAACTCATGTATGATAAAAAAAAGTGAAAATGAAATAAAATAAATAAATAAACTAAAGCTATTAAACTTTATAGGAAAATTTTAAAGCATAAGTCATATACGAAGGGACCATAAATACCATTTCACTAAAATCTTGTGGTTAAAAACAAAAAACAAAAACTATATTATAACATTCAACTTGTATTTACTATATAAAAGTTCAAAATAATTTACTATTGGCCTATCATGTAAAAAAAGAAACCTTTGTGATCAAAACTAAAAAATCTTAAATTTACATGTAGCCAAAAGTCTACTTTTATACAGATATATAATTGTTTTTAGCAATTTTAGTAATAACAAGAAGTCAGAGATTTTCCAAGAATATACATGAAAATCTTTATATCTATTTTTATTATAATAAAAAGGGTTTTAGTTGGATACATGATATAATTCTAGAGTTTCTAATTTTAGTTTTTCAAACTATATCTTCTATTAAATAATTACATTAATTACAAATGATGTTATTTAATTTTTTAGATTATATATATAGGTTTTTAACAATGTAAGAAGGAGATCTTTCTATAAATGTAATTTTTAAGGAAACATTTGTTGAAATAATTTTTTTTTCAAAAACATCAAACTTTTTAAAAAATATGAAATATTTACAAATTAGTGTTTTTAAATAATAATTTTTGTATAACCAAAATAATAAAATAGTTATAATAAGGAATATTTTGAGAAATGACACTCTTTTAAAATGGTTTGTTTTAAAATAAATTGTTTGAATTTTCTTCTACAAAAAAAAGAAAGTATTTTATTACTTATAATTTTTACTCGTAAGTAATTTCAATCGTGTCCTATATCAAATTATCGTTTTATAACTAATAAATTTTTGTTATTAATTATTTAATATTTATTTATTTAAAGCGTGTAATACACGAATTACTAACCTACTAACTTTTATATATCATTTAATGGTGGAGGTTAAGGCTTTCAAATGCACATATGAGTTTTATTTGCCTAGATTTTGAAGATGAAATAATTTTGTGAATCTGAGAATTCTAAAACTTAACTAATGCTCAATGGTATTAAAAATTAGCTTTAGCTTAGAACCTTCATATTATATGTCACACCCCAACCTTGACGGCGAAAACGTCGAGGAGTGAGAGGTTTGATCGTTCACAGCCACATAACGCTATTAATAACCCAAATTTATACTAAACATAAGTTCCAATTGTACTAATACAATCATAAGTCACAAAGAAATAAAAACATAACATAAAATGTAACAAGTCATTTTATTTCACTTATTTATCTAGGTCCATTCCTAGATGTGTATGCTTCAATGAGTAGCAATCAAGCTTGAGTATTTCCTGAAACATGTAAAAATAAAAGGTCAACAATAATGTTGGTGAGATTTCTATAGTTTGAATTACATAAGTATATAAAAGATGGCAATTCATGTTGTAAATTAGAGAACAAAGTAAGCTAGGGATGTAAGACAGAATGCACAATCAAACCTCGACAAAGTTTTACAAGTCTCAAACGTTTAAAAGTATATACGATTAGCTAAGTGTACTTGGATCAACCAAGCAGGCTTGTCTGGCCCATAGATTTATGACTTCGCTAGGCTAGCAATAGTTAATGATTGTACATATATTCGACATTACATGGTAGCTACAAGTTCAACTAACTACAACATATAAGTGAAAAGCCATAAGTTTACAAGAATCAAACGTTTACAAGTGCAAAGTTTATAAAGTAACATGTTTCATCCCAAAGTGTGAAAATATAAAAACGGGGTATAGAAATACTCACTTGATCAAATGTATATAAGTGATGATTAATATGAATAATAAGCAATAATTCCAACGAAGTTCTTCACAAGGTACCTAAGTGTGAATATATTTACAAGATTCAGATTAATGGTTTAACATGATTTAGGGTTTCGATGGGAATTTGGCGTTTTAAGATTTAATTAACGCTAGTTAGTGAGATCTTATATATATATTAGTTCAAGAACAATATCATGTAAGGAACTTTTAAAGAAATAAAAGCCTTTATAACAATTTTATAAATTTAACTTATAAAATATATAATTTCCATAGTAACCATAATTAATCCAAAAATATAAAATGTTTAGTGTCCAAATAATCATTAAATGATTCAAAAGAAAATATTATATAAAGTCTATTTTTATATGATTAAACTAGGCAAAACATTTGTAAATTTTTATTTTATAAGAAAATTGTTAAGGTAATTATGGAAATAAATTTATAAAAAAATATAATAGGATATCTTTAAAAATAACCAAAGTTTACTAAACATTTTTTTATAATTTTCAAAAGATTTTATATAACTTTTTAAAGGCTGAAAAGCCACAAAAAATATATTGGAGGTCGCCGGGTTCGAACCCGGGACCTCTAATTCAGAATGTGAGTGGGGAACCAGTGAACCAAGGCTCTCAGCCGCGGTTAAAAGTCTGTTTTAAAAAACCTAAAACACCAAGCACCAAATCCCCCCCCCCCCCCCCCCCAAAACGCATGAACCCTAGGTTCAATCGTCCCCCAAATTGAAGCATCAACTGATGTTTTTAAACAAACCATTGTTAGGGCTTTTATTCCCCTCCCAAAACCGAGTATATTCATGCCTTAAATTACCTGATTAGAGATGGATTCGATGGTGAACAAGTAGGGGAACAGGTCGCGACTTATAACAAATCAATGGGCGTCAAAACGTTGAAGATAATCTAATTAACTTCTCGGGTAGCTTTAAACAATGTTCAAGATGCAAAGCCCTCTAACAATTCGTGATTATCAGGCTCGTATGGTGGTGTTCGAGTGGGGTGCGGGTCGCGATATAGAGCAGGATTGAATTAGTTAAATTTTGTGTTTTCAGATGCAATTGAGTGTCGCAACCAATTAGAATTAGATAGGCGTTCAATTTGGTTTATTTAATTGAGTTATTATTGGTGTTTAATGCCCGAACGTTGGGTGTTTGATACCCGTCGGTTACTCGAGCTCGATAGCTCTTGTAACCGGTGCTTAACGTAATTCAAACAACCCTTAAGGTTCGAATTCGTCTCCCAAACGGTTAGAAACCGATATTTCGAGTTAAATGCTAAGGGTTCCACGTTTTCTTGGCCTCGCCGGAGCTCGGTCGGAGCTCGGCGACTTCATGGCCGGAGAAACGGCCTAAAGGGCGAAAGAGGGATTAAGTTTCAATTATTTGCAACTTTGGTCCCTATAGTTTTCGTTTTTATTATTTTATGTTGGAACTTTGTTTTTATAGTTTCTAAATTGACAATAAGGCCCCCTTGACTTTTTAAACCCAAGTTATAAATATCTTTTAGCTTAAATAACTTCTACAAAATTATTATTGTTATTGTTACAATTACTATTATTATTATTATAATTATTATTATTATAACTTGCTATTATTATTAGTATTAATAATAACATAATTATTACTCTTATAAAAGTTATTATTGTTATTATTTTTATGATTATTATAATATTCAATTTAATAGATAAACTATAATCTTTTTGCATTAAAGAACTAGAGACTAACTAAGAGATAAACACAAATAGCCCAAAGGTTTCATGAAAAGCATTAATAGTCCTTACAAGAATAAACGAGATTAACTATTAGTTAACCAAAATTACAAGATGTTACATTTTATGAGCCATTAATTTCATTAAAAATTGGTTTATTTAAACTAACAAGTTTGGGTACTAAGGGTTTTTGTAACAACTTGTTGTATTGTGTTTTTAATTTTATAACGATTTAAGGTACTAAGACTAACTGGACATTAATTTTTTCTATTAAATTTAAATAAAATGAATAAAATACCATTTAAGGGACTATTTTTGTAATTTTATATATCTTTTAATTTAAGAACTATTTGTGTAATTAACCACAACCAACCCTAACCTACCCTCCCAATGTCATCTCCCACACCCATTTTAGACCACCACCACCATGCATTCAATCCACCACCACCCCCGCCACCATCATTCCACCCAACCTATGTGAGACAACCATCATAATACATCGTCGTGCCGCCCACCACCGCTGCCACCTACCACTATTTAACCCGCTCTAATTTCAAACCACCACCACCATCGAATCATAGTTAATCATAAAAAGACAAACGGGTAAACATCAAAAATCCTAAAAGCGTCATTGAAAACCACCTGAAATCGATATATGAATGATGGTGGAGTTGGACTCAAATGAGATTTGTCAGGATTGAGCTTTGATTTGGAGAATTTGAAGCTTTGACTTGGGAGTATGGGTGCAAGCGAGCCGAGCTGAGTTCGAGCTTGTATAGGCTCGAGCTTGGCTCGTGATGACTTAGGAGAGCTCGAGCTCGGCTTGTTTCGAGCTTTATTTTTAAATATTATTTTTAAGCTCTTTCGGCTTGGGCTCGGCTCATTTATTTATTTAATATTATTTTTAATATTTTTATCTTTAATTTTGATATATATTTATAATTTTGTATTTTATGTATAGAGTTATGCATATTATTTAATTATTTTTTATCATAACATTATATATAATAAATATTATTTATATAATATATTTAATGAATTAAATACAAATATATAAATAAAAAGCTCGTTTAGGCTCACAAGCCGGCTCAAAATCGATAATTAAATGAGTTTTTTTTCAAGCTCGAGCACGACTTAAGCTCGATAAAGCTCGGCTGGGGCTCAATAGAGCTTGACTCATTTCGAACTTTTTATTGATCCGATCTCGAGTAGCTTTTTATCCGAGAGACTTTGGTTATACCACTTGAGGAAGTACACATACATGAATAACTATGATTCATTGAAGAACGATTAAGGTTGTGGATCGTGAGGTCAATACTCTTAAGCAGAGCAAGATACCTATAGTTAAAATTCATTGGAACTCAAGGTGTGGACCGAAACATGTGAGAACGTGAGGATCGGTTGAAGCTTAAGTATCCTCATTTGTTCGAAATATAACGATAATCAGCGAAGGTAACGATTAAATTTCAAGGCGAAATTTCTTTCAACATAGGAATGATGTTACAAATGATGATTTTTTATGCCAATGCAGTACACCAGTGATGTAACACAATCATGTAACGTAAATTTCAGGATGAAAGTTGTTTCAACATGTGGATAATGTGACATCCAGTAATTTTCCGTTACCAAAACACCATTAGTTTCTTAGGTTTTGCATACACATGTTGTGAGCACACACTAATTGTCGTTGAACATTGGTGACTTAATAATTAATTACAAATTGGTTAACTAAAAATTATTCAATTAATAATGTTATTATTAATATGTGGTTATATGATTTATGAATTTTAAGCATTGTTTATGAATTTTGTTTTATAATATGACAAGGTGTAATATATGATTTCATGTGTGGGTTTGCTAATTGGATTATGCAATTGTTGTCATTTAATAATAATTCATGTGTATTGTAGTTAAAAATATTTAAAAAGTGTAAATAGATTAGCTTTTCAAAGTGGTGAACAAGGAGGGTTAATTTTGTAAAAATTATTAAACATAAAATTTACAAAATAAAAACTCTAGCCCCCAAAAACACTCTTGCACGGCCAAACCCCATCCCCACTCCCATTTCTCCATCCATTGTGTGTCACACCCGGTTATTTATTATTTTGAAGCCGACGAAGGAAGAAAAAGAAATAAAGTCCAAGTCGAGGGACCAAACTCGCCCACGAAAGAAAGTTGAGTGAGTGGGAGTATACAAGGGAGAGGGTAGCCCCTACCCTCTCCTCCATACTCACAAAATCAGCCAAGAGGAGAGAGTGAAGAGAGAAAGAAGAAGAAAAGAGGAAAAGTGTTGGTTCAGGTTAGTTCGGGTCGCCAAAATCATCGTGTAGCAAGCCAAATCGAAGCCCTTGTCGTTGTGCTCTTTTGCGTGAGTTCTAGGACCCCTCTTTTACTTGTTTTCAAATGATTTTGGGGCTGGAAAACATCTAAAATCGGGTTTTTGAGTGTGTGAATGTTTGACCCGTTTGTGTAGTAGGTGTATGTGTGTGAATGATGCATTTGAGTCTTGATTGTGAGCTTGTGTGCGCTTGAATGGTGTCGTGGTACGCATACCTAAGGTTTAGGATGGTCGATTTGGGCTCAAAATGGGTTTAGATGAGTTTGGAGGCCGAAAACCCTCGGCTGCAGTCGGGATGAACTGCATTCTGCATCAGCTCGGGCTAGGCGACCGACTGGAGGCCGAATGAAGGCCATACGGACAAATAGGGTGCGATTAGGGTCCATTCGCACGATTGGGGTCCATTCGCATAATTGAAGGTCCATTCGCACGAGTGAAAGGCCAGTCGCACGGAGGTCATGCGATTGAAGGTCCAGTCGCATAAGTGCTCATCCGCATTTGTTCCATTTGCATAAGGTCCATCCGCATTAGTCCATTCGCACGATTGGGTGTTCATTCGCATGAGTGTTTATCCGCATTAGTTCATTCGCATAGTGTTCAGTCGCATGGAGGCCATGCGACTGAAGGGTGTCCATACGCCTGAATAGGACTGTTGCACCCGAGGAAAGTATAGTTTGACTTCTGACTTTCGGGGGAAAGTGCAGGTGTAAGTGTTGACATAAAGGTTCCCATAAGAGCATGTAAGATAACTGTTATGGCCTTAGAGAGCATGTAGGGCATGATGATGATGATGTTGCACATTATGTGTGTATGATGTTGCTCTGTATGACGTAATGTCGGTGCATGTTAATGTTCCTTATTATGATGTACGTTTATCTTTCCTATGGTTTTACGTGTTATGATAATGACTGAAATGAAGTATTATGTAACGTAAAGTGGAAGATAATGAAAAATGGAGCATGATGAATGCATGCATTATGGAACGAGAAAAGAAATGAAAGTCTTGCAAGCATTGGATATCAGGGTCCTTCTTTGTTATTGACCAAGTGTGTAGTACCTCTACCGCTTACCTCTAGTACTGTCGCATACGCTCAGCTGTTCATTTATTGACTTCGGCCCAGTAGCTAAATAGTTCGGGGTGTAGCATATGGTATTGGTACAGGAGATATCTGATGCGCAAGTAAAGTTATAACAAACGAATGAATGAATAAACAAAAGAGATAATAAAGATATTATCTATGTGTACGTATGATGTATGGTCACGTGAAAGAAAAGAATGGTTTTAATGAAAAGGAAGTATGTTTTATTATAAAACTAGAACTCACTCAGCAACGCTGACTTTTTATATGTTTTCCAGTTGGCAGGTAGTGATTGCTGAGGATGGCACTGCGAGGCTACTCAGTCCTTTTGGGATGACATCCAATTATAATGCTTTTGTGATGTAATGCAAACATGTATTTTGTAACCAGATAATGATGTATTATTTGACAAAAGTGTTTATAATGAAATGAGATGTCATTTTTGAGTGTTTCCGCTGCAATATTTTCTTAAGACAAATGTAATTATATGTTTTATGCGTGATGAATGACCAACTGTAAGCGTCCTGGAAACGGGGCCTTACAAGTTGGTATCAGAGCCAAAGTTTAAGTGAAATGGGTAAATTTTCAAAATAAACCTTAACTTAAACTGAGAATGGGACGGAATGGGAATGGGATAATCTGAGTAGCTGCATGCCATCAGGTATTTTCGTAAAGTTAATCGGTTTTATGTGCGCATGGTATGTGGTTATGTGTTGTTTGTAGATTTAAATACTGATGCAGTCAGGACAGATAATGCTTGGGGTATGGAGAGTAAAGTAAGTGGCTAATCATAACTGGCCACTGTAATTAGGAACTTACTATACTTGACATAAACTAAGCTGTTCCCTTGAATGACCGTGTTGGTGTTTGAATCTTTCAGTGTGTGTGTGATGGTCGGAGGTAGATCTTCGAAAGCTTCGAGGGGTGGAGGTCACGGTTCTGAATCGCGACCCAAGAGAGGGAGACCCAGAGTTGAGAAGGTGGTTCATGAAGAACCAGAGACCCCTTATCCGGAGGGTGGCGACGAGAGCGCCAATCTGAGAGCCTCAGTAAAGGAGGCTGTGGTGGAAGAGGTTCATCATGTCATGCAGATGATCCTACCGTCTGTGGTGATCGAAGTGATTAAGGCAATAAGAGAGGGGAAATAAAGGAGAGAAACAGGTCCTCGGAAGGACGAGAATGACCAGAGCCGGAAACGGTTCTCCCGGATGACGAAGAAGAGGGGGAAGAAGAAGAGCCTGTGCAGGGGGCGGCACGAGGCTGTAACTAGGGGTGTTTATGAGATGTAAGCCCCCTACTTTTGACGGTAATGGCAATGCTGCCGCTGCGCACCGATGGGTGAGAGAGATGGAGGCCGTTCTCGACATCAGCGAGTGCCGGGAAGATCAGAAGGTGAAGTTTGCCACTCATTCATTTGCGGACTCGGCACTATGCTGGTGGGACAACATTATCCAAGCAGAGGGTAATCAGGTAATCGGGCAATCGGGAGAATGAGATGGCCCGAACTGAAGAAGATGGTGATTGAGGAGTTCCGTCCTCATAGAGAAATGGATAAGATAGAAAGGGAGATTCTGCAGCTGGAGGCGGGAACCATGACACACCAGCAGTACACAACCAAGTTCAATGAGATGGCATGATTGGTGCCACATCAGGTGACGCCTCTATCTCAGAAGATCAAGAGGTACATTCAGGGCTTACCGGTGGATGTTCGCAGGCATATGATCGCTGCCCGACCAAGCACGTTTAGGTCGGCAGTTGATGTGGCAGGGAGACTATATGATGAGCGGGAGGTGGTGGTGACTGAAGCAAATAAGAAGGGTGGTGGTGATCATAACTGGAATGGGAGGAGGTTTGGTCGGGGTGATGCCTCGACGGGTAACAAAAAGGCATGGGTGGATGACCGCCGCGTGGCCACACCGGGAGCGGGATCGAGGAGGTGTGGGAAGTGTGGGAAGGAGCATGCAGGAGAATGTAGGCTGGGTTTGAATGTGTGCTTCAAGTGTGGGAAGACAGGGCAAATGGCAAAGGATTGCTTGGTAGGCAAATGCTTTAACTGTGGGGAAAGTGGTCATATGAGCAGAGACTGTAAGAAGCCGAGGGCTGAGGGTTCTGGGGTGAAGAAGACGGGAAGTGAAGGACAGAGGGCGAGCGCCAGGGCATTCACTATGACACAGGAGGAAGCTAGGACAGACCCTGATGTTGTGTCCAGTATGTTTCTAGTGAACCAAACTTTAGCTTCTGTGTTATTTGATTCGGGTGCTAGTAAAAGTTTTATTCTGCTGCTTTCTGTGCTAAGCTGCCTGTTAGTAGCAGACGTGTTGATGCGCCCTTTGATGTAGAAACTGCCATAGGTAAGTTTACCAGGATTTCTGAGATGATAGAGAACTATGAGGTGGAATTAGAAGGTCATAAGTTTCCTGTTAGACCGTTCGTGATGACCTTGGGTGGTTTTGATTTGGTACTTGGGATGGATTGGTTGGCGGACTTCAAGGTGAACATTGTGTGTTGCAAGAAGATGATTTGGTTGACAGCGCCGGATGGGATTTTGGTGACGGTTTATGATGATCAGGTTACGACAATGTAAGGCCCCGTTCCCGGGACGCTTACAGCTGGGTTCTCATCGCACATAAAACGTATAATTACATTTGTATTTCATAAAATTGTAGCTGGAAAACTAAAACAATCTTTCATTTCCATGTAAATGCTTTTGCAAATTAATACAACATTCATTACAAAATAGTTTGTTCGCATTACAATGCAAAAACATCAATCAAAAGAATGCCATCCCAAAAGGAGCTGAGTAGCTTCACGGTGCCATCCTCAGCAATCATTTCCTGCCAACTGGAAAACATATAAAAAGTCAACGTTGCTGAGTGAGTCCTAGTTTTATTATAAAACTTGCTTTACTTTCATATAAAACCATTCGTTACTTTTACATGATCACACATCATACGTACGCATAGATAATATCATTATTATCTTCTTCATTCATTCATTCGTCTGTTCGTTCTATATAACTTTACTTGCGCATCGGACATCACCCGTACCAATACCATGTGCTACACCCCGGCTAGTCTTAGCTACCGGGCCGAAGTCAATAAATGAACAGCTAAACGTATGCCACGGTACTAGGAGTAACCATCAATCTTAGCTATTGGGCCGAAGTCAATAAATGAACAGCTAAATGTATGCCATAGTACTAGGGGTAAGCAGTAGAGGCACTACACGTTTGGTCAATCACAAAGAAGGACCCTGATATCCAATGCTTGCAAGACTTCTTTCATTCGTTCATTAATGCATGCATTCATCATCATGTTCCTCTTTCATTATCTTTCACTTTACGTTACATAATACTTCGTTCATTCCTCATAATAAGTAAAGCCATAGGAAATATATTATACATCATACTAAGGAACATTAACATGCATCCACATCACATCATACAGGGCAACACCATACATACATAACATGCAACATCATCATCTCTATGCCCTACATGCTTCTAAGGCCATATCTGCTATCTTACATGCTCTTAGAGGAAACCTTTACGTCAAGACTTACATCTGCACTTTCCCCCAAAAGCCAGAAGTCTAACTACACTTTCTTTGGGTGCAACAGCCCTAATCGTGCGTATGAAGACCCAATAGTCGAATGGCCTCCATGCGACTGAACATCATGCGATTGAACTCAAGCGGATGAACATTTAGGCGAATGGGCATCCAGTCGTGCGTATGAACCTTATGCGGATGGAACAAATGCGAATGAGCACCTATGCGACTGATCTAATGCGAATGAACTCATGCGACAAAGCACTTACGCGACTGAACCCTCAGTCGCATGACTCCCCATGCGATTAGACTCCCAGTCGTGCGACTGAAACCTTAGTCGTGCGATTGAATCCTCAATCGTGCGAATGAATCCCAATCGTGCGAATGACCCTCAATCGCCCCTCAATCGGCCGTATGGCCTCCATTCGGTCGCCTAGCCCTAGCTGATGCAGAATGGAGTTCATCCCGACTGCAGCCGAGGGTTTTCGGACTCCAAACTCATATAAACCCATTTTAAGCCTAAATTAACCCTCCTGGACCTTAGGAATGCATACCATAACACCATACAAGCACACACAAGCCCGGAAACATACACGAAACGCATCACACACATCACACCCAAATGGGTCAAACACATACACATACAAAAACAGGTTTTTATGCTTTCCAGCCCTAAAATCGGTTGAAAACAAGTAAAAGTGGGTTCCTAGAACTCACACAAACGACCACGACGAGTAGAGCTTCGGTTTGACTCGTTTCTCAACAACTTTGGCTACTCGAACCAACCCGAACCAACACTTTTCCTCTTTTTCTCTTCTTTCTCTCTTCTCCTCTCTATGAAGTCTGAAATATGGGGTGTGTGGGGAGAGTGGGCTGCCCTCTCCCTACTAATATCACCACATTTCCCAACTTTTCTTCGTTGGCGAGTTTGGTCCCTCGACTTTGAACTTTATTTTCTTTTCTTTCTTCACCGGCTTCAAAATAATAAATATTCGGGTGTTACAGACAATTCCGAAAGTGATTTCGATGGCGGTGGCTGGAAAATGTATGAGGCGCGGATGTAGTGCCAACTTGGCCTATGTAAAGGATGTAGACACGCCAACACCATAACTGTCTGATGTACCGGTTGTGTGTGACTTTCCAGACGTGTTCCCAGAAGACCTACCAGGAGTGCCACCTGACAGAGAGATTGAATTTCAGATTGATCTTATACCGGGTGCCCAACCTGTTGCCAAGGCACCGTATCGGTTAGCTCCGACGGAGATGAAGGAATTGATGGAGCAGTTGCAAGAGTTGCTTGATAAGGGTTCATTAGACCGAGTATCTCTCCTTGGGGTACTCCGGTCCTGTTTGTAAAGAAGAAGGATGGTAGTATGAGGATGTGCATTGACTACCGCGAGCTGAACAAGTTAATGGTGAAGAACCGATACCCCTTACCGAGGATAGACGATTTGTTCGATCAGCTTCAGGGTGTCTGTTGGTTTTTAAGGATAGACCTTCAATCTGGTTTCCATCAGTTGAAGGTGAAGGAACTAGATATCCCTAAAACAGCTTTCCGCACACACTATGGTCATTACGAGTTTCTTGTCATGTCTTTTGGTTTGACCAACGCGCCAGCTACTTTTATGGATTTGATGAACCGTGTGCATCGGCCGATGCTGGATAAATCGGTGATTGTGTTTATTGATGATATCCTGATTTATTCGAGGAGCGAGATTAAGCATGCCGGTCACATTCGGGAGGTCTGGAGATGCTGAGGAGGGAGAAGTTGTATGCTAAATTCTCCAAGTGCGCGTTCTGGTTGTGCGAAGTTCAATTCTTGGGTCATGTGGTGAATCCCGACGGGCTTATGGTGGACCCAGAGAAAGTGGAGGCGGTTATGCAATGGAAGTCACCAGAGACGCCATCCGAGATTCGTAGTATCTTGGGTTTGGCGGGCTACTATAGAAGATTTATCCAAGACTTCTCTAAGATTGCTTCTCCACTTAGTAAGTTGACCTGAAAGGATGTAAAGTTTGTATGGGGTCAGGCTCAGGAGAAGGCGTTCAAAGAATTGAAGACAAGATTGACTCAAGCTCCTGTTCTGTCATTACCCGACGGAAGCAAAGATCTGGTGGTCTATTCTGATGCTTCCTACTCAGGGTTGGGGTGTGTGTTAATGCAGAGAGGGAAGGTTATAGCATATGCATCCCAACAGTTGAAAGTTCATGAGGTCAATTATCCTACTCATGACCTGGAGCTAGTGGCCGTGGTCTTTGTATTAAAGATTTGGAGGCACTATTTGTATGGAATGAAGTGCACCATCTTCACCGACCACAAGAGCTTAAAGTACTTCTTTGAGTAGAAGGACCTGAATATGAGGCAGAGATGATGGTTAGAGCTCATAAAGGATTATGATTGTGAGATCCATTACCATCCGGGCAAAGCTAACGTGGTGGCTGATGCTCTTAGCCGGAAGGAGAGGCCCGAGCCGATTCAGGTGAAGGCATACCAACTGATTATGACCTCTGAGGTAATGAAGCAAGTCAAGGAGTTTCAGGATGAGGCACTGAAAGAAGATCATCTAAACTCTGAAAGAATGAGAGGTCTGGTTGGAGAATTGGGTGAAAACACACTTGGTGTTAAAACTCGATTTGGACGGGTGTGGATTCCTTGTTTTGGGAATCTACGTGTGAGGATTTTGGATGAAGCTCACAAGACTCGATACTCCATTCATCCTGGTGCCACAAAGATGTATCAAGACATGAAGAAAGATTATTGGTGGCCGGGTATGAAACGTGGCGTGGTGGAGTATATGAGTAAGTGCCTTACTTGCTTGCAAGTGAAGGCGGAACATCAAAAGCCGTATGGGAAGATCCAACCTTTGGATATACCAGAATGGAAGTGGGAGCACATCACCATGGATTTCATTACGAAGCTGCCACGTACTCCGAAAGGGTATGATGCCATATGGGTGATTGTGGACCGTCTGATGAAGAGTGCTCCCTTCCTACCGATTCGCGAGACATATTCATCTGATAGGTTGGCTGACCTGTTCATCAAGAAGATTGTAACTCGTCATGGTGTGCCGGTGTCTATTGTGTCAGATCGTGACACCCGGTTTACCTCTAAATTCTGGAAGAAATTCCACGATGCCATGGGGACGAGGTTACATATTAGCACGACTTATCATCCCCAAACTGATGGTCAGTCAGAAAGGACCATTCAGACATTGGAAGACATGCTTCGGGCATGTGTTATTGATATTGGGGGAAGTTGGGATGACCACTTACCGTTGGCTGAATTCTCGTACAACAATAGCTATCATGCCAGCATTGACATGCCACCATACGAAATGCTATACGGTAGGCGATGCAGAACACCCGTTTGTTGGGGTGATATTGGTTAAAAGGAATTGGGGAGCGTGGAGGTAATCGAGGCTACGACTGAGAAGCTTGAGAAGATTAAAGCCTTTATGAAGGCAGCCAAAGATAGACAGAAGTCGTATGCTGCTAAAAGACGCAGGCCGATTGAGTTCCAGGTGGGTGACCGGGTTATGCTGAAGGTCTCACCTTGGAAGGGTATCATCCGATTCAGGAAGCGAGACAAGTTGAGCCCAAGATATATAGGCCCTTTCCAAATCATCGCTCGAATAGGAGAGGTGGCCTATAGATTGGAGTTACCGGATGATTTAAGTGGAATTCACCCGACATTTCATGTATCTCATCTAAGAAAGTGCATGGCAGATGAAGATATGATTGTCCCACTGGAAGATATCGAAGTAGACGAACGACTCAACTATGTGGAGCAACCAATGGCAATCATTGATCGAAAGGAAAAGAGGCTGAGAAATAAAGTGGTTCCCCTCGTGCGTGTACAGTGGAAGCACAGGAAGGGATCCGAGTCAACGTGGGAGACCGAGGAAGAAATGAGACAGCACTATCCACGTTTGTTCGAAAAATAACAGGTTTCGGGAACGAAACCTATTTAACGGGGGGTGGACTTGTAACACCCGGTTATTTATTATTTTGAAGCCGACGAAGGAAGAAATATAAATAAAGTCCAAGTCGAGGGACCAAACTCGCCCACGAAAGAAAGTCGGGTGAGTGGGAGTATATAAGGGAGAGGGCAGCCCCTACCCTCTCCCCCATACTCACAAAATCAGCCAAGAGGAGAGAGTGAAGAGAGAAAGAAGAAGAAAAAAGGAAAAATGTTGGTTCGGGTCACCAAAATCGTCGTGTAGCAAGCCAAATTAAAGCCCTTGTCGTTGTGCTCGTTTGCGTGAGTTCTAGGACCCCTCTTTTACTTGTTTTCTAACGATTTTGGGGCTGGAAAACATCTAAAATCAGGTTTTTGAGTGTGTGAATGTTTGACCCGTTTGTGTATGTGTATGTGTGTGAATGATTGTGTGCGCTTGAATGGTGTCGTGGTATGCATCCCTAAGGTTTAGGATGGTTGATTTGGGCTCAAAATGGGTTTAGATGAGTTTGGAGGCCGAAAACCCTCGGCTGCAGTCAGGATGAACTACATTCTGCATCAGCTAGGGCTAGGCGACCGACTGGAGGCCGAATGGAGGCCATACGGCCGAATAGGGTGTGATTGGGGTCTATTCGCACGAATGGGGTCCATTCGCATGATTGAAGGTCCTTCGCACGAGTGAAAGGCCAGTCGCATGGATGCTATGTTGGTTGTTTGGAAAATCTAGAATTCATGAAGGAAATTATGCAATGTGATGAGTTGTGCTAAAGGTTATAGAATTGCGTTTGGATTTTAGTATGTGGTTCTTATGTATGTTTATTCTTTTTGATTGGTATGTATCATGTTTGGGAATATGATGATTAACATTATATACGCATGTGAATATAAGGCTCCTACTTAGTAGGATTCGCAGGGTTTAGGATGCATGTGAAGTAATTAGTTGCTTCACATGGCATGTAGTGTTTGATTGAACCCAATGTGTGATTTATTAGTTGGAAATTATTTCTATTTATGTTGAGCATTATGATTTGTTGGGCTTTGCATTTGTTGTATGATAAGCTATATTAGTATGATGATATTGCTAGAACTTAAGGTTCATAATGTGAGACACGTGAATGGTTTGCGTGATAACCTTGGACAATGAATAACTATACTTGATCAAACAAGATTTCACTTAATATGTCACCAACGGGTCAACGGGTCAATTGGGTCAAACGAGTCAATATTTTCGAAATCAATTGAATCAATGTGTTGATTGGACAATTAAGGTTTGTTAAGCTATTTTGGATACTAATAACTTGTTAATATGCATGCACGTATTATAGTTAATATTGTGTTTTTAATATACTTTATGTATTGAATGGTATTACTTTATTATATATTTGAAATTTAGGTTAAATGAAGCTGAACGAACATTATTTGAGAAGGATACAAAGGATTAAAAGACTATGACTTGAAAGGGGCTGAAAATGAAGAAAACTATGCAAAGTGAAAGGAAGCCGTAATCTACGGCCTAAGGCCGTAACTTATGGCCCTATGCTGAGTCCATCAGAGAACCCTGTAAGACAGGAGGTTTGGTCGTCTGGTTAAAGGTAGGCCGTAACCTATGGCCTATAGGACATAAGTTACGGTCTAACACGATATTTTGAGGATTGTTTCAAATTTTAAAACCTATTTAATCCCTAACATTAGGGTTTCGAAGGAGACTTGCCTCCAACCCCATGAACGAATCTTGGGACTATTTAGAGACATTTAAACTCTCTCTAATCATTAAGTGATCAAGGATTCATTTGCTCAACGTGAAGATTGAAGAGATTATGATGAAGATGCAAGGCTAAACCACTTGTGATCATCTCCGGGTGGATGGTTTGTGATTCAATTATGCATGTTTATGTTTTTACCTAGTCAAGACATAAACTTTGATTGTTTAACAACTCTTATTTGTTTATGTGTTTTGAATCATGTGTTGATTAAAGATGCTTGTTAGTGGATTTGATTATTGCTTATCAAGTTATCAGTTTTACATTGTTAACCATTCAATAATAATTAAGTTATTATCATTAATTGGTGATTACAAATAAAGTTTCTAGATTATGGAATTAGTTAGTTTACTAGTTAATTTACATAATCGGTTATCAAGTTCGTAGTTACCTTTCAACATATGTGATAAACAAGTTATGTATATGTAATTCATGGTTGGGTAAAATATATGTCATATATTCAACCACATTCCTGAAGCCTAGTTGTGATCCCTTTCATCTCAATAGTTCCAAACCAAGTCCATGTTTCATTTTGCTTTATAAAGTTATCATTTTTAACATACTTTATGTATCAAATGGTATTTCATTAATAAGTTAGTTAAATAATCAAACAAATCACGTAACACTAACCACATGCTCCTCGTGGATACGATAACTGACTTACCCTAGCTACCTAGGTTAATTAGGTTTTTGCATGACCCAAACAACATGTCATCAAAATGGGGTCGTTGTCGAGGAGCTAACGTGCTTAGTGTTATTTGATTTGGTTGGTTTTTTTGTTTTAGTATTTGTTTATGTTTAAAAAAATTAAAAATTAAAAATAAAATAAATTAATTTTCGTAGTTTGTTTTATTTTTTTGTCTTTACCCTTGGTATTCTAGTTGTTTTTTGTATGGTAATTTTCTTACAGGTTTAGTAGAATCATGGATATGGATTGGGATTATAATGATGATTACGGTTCATGTATTTGTTGTGGGAGAGATTTTCACTGGGTTCAAGATTGTCCACTATTCGAGAGCAAATATAGAAACATAGAGAGAGGTTGTTCTGAATATAGGCAGCAAAAAGGATTTGTGAGAGCAAACTATGATGATGAAGAGACACCCTCATATTATCCATACTTTGATCCCCCTCCACCATCAAAATATCAAGAATATTATCATGTTGATATCAATTACAAATATGCTCGAGAGTGGGATTTGAACCATTATGAAGCCGAGATGCCATAACTCTCAAGCTACCAAGAGGAATATGATGACTACTATTCTGAGCACTTCCAGCTGACATATTAAGAGCCTCAATTTTCAATATCTCTAACCTTGATGCAATCATGTACATGATGGTGAGAATAAAAAAGAAAGACGAGTTAAAAGACAAATCATTTGAGGCTTTGGTTAAACAGGTTAGCCAACTCGCTAAGGATGTAGCTCAACTTAAAAGAAATCAATGTAAGTTATATTGTGACACCATGGTTGATGTAGATGTTATGGGTCGTTTAGAGCATGACTTGGGTTGTTTCAAGTTAAATGAAGATGTAACACCTCCAAAAGAGCTAAAGCCCAATGTAGATCCAGTTTATCCCAATCATTCTCATGTGCTTACTACTCCAACTATTAAAGTTGGGGAAGAAGATTTGAAGACCAAGATAAAGAATGTGGCATTGGATGACATCAGACAAATTATTATGAGATGGCAATGCAACTACTACTCAACAAACTTGCTAATCATGATAACACAATCATGGAACTGGCAGGTTAACTTCGAGCTTTTATTGGGAATTACGTAGGCAAATGTTCACTTAAACCCCCATGAAAGAATCTTAGGTACGGTCTGGCTAAAGACCTAATACTTAGCGTTTTTCGGGAGGCAACTCAGAGAATTTTATGGGTATGCTCACTAGAAACCCTCACGAGACTTCACTTTTCCACTCGGGCATACCCGGGGGGGGGGGGTTTAAAAGGCTTATTACATATGCTAAATGCAATCGTAATTCTTACGAAAGTGAGTTTAGAAATTTTATTTTTTATTTAGTTAGTCTTTTTTTCGTGTTTCTCATTTACGTACATTATTGTAGTTCAAACATAAGATAAAAACACTCAATTGTAAGGAGGCACATGGATGTCCTACTAAATAGGTCTATGTTGTAACATTCGACCCATTTCATACTAGAAACCCAAAGCTGAACCCATTTGAGTCAATCTTGTAAATCAAATTCATTATCTAGTCATTTTATATATGTTTATGTTCCAAATATAATAAATGTATCACTTAATCAATTAAAGTAATTTTATAATTTATAAAATAAATTTTATAAATTTTGAAAGGTTATTAATATTTATAAGATTTTAAATATTCAATCAAATAAATGATCAAATTGCAAAGTTTTTATGAGATTTATAATGTTTATAAAGATTTTATAAGGAAATAAGCTGATTAAATTAAAATTAAGATTTTAATAAATTAAAAGTTTAAATTGTAATTATTCTTTTATCTATTTATTTTTTATAATCTTCTTTTATTTCAAATTCCAATCATAACTCTCTTTTGAAAGACTTATAACTCATCATTAGCACTATTTATAATACTCTCCTAACCTCAACTATAAAAGCAAGCTTTTGGCATCATTTTTCATTTAATTATTCTTCAAAAACTCACTCTCTTCTTTTTGTTTCATTTATTTGTTTTAATCAATTTCAAGAATTTTCTATTACAAGAAATTTTCAAGAATTTCCTAAATCTAAGGTAATCTTAATTTCTTTTATATTATGCATTTCAATATTGTTTCAGTTATCCTAATATTCAATTGTTCTCATGACTTTATATTCTTACTTTTATTCTTTCTTCTACTAATTTCTTTTAATTTTAACCATTATTATTTGATCAGTAACCTTCTAAAATTTACTAACCTTATAACGATCACTAACATTCCTAAATCAAGCTAATAATACACTAACATAAACAAAGAATTCTGTTTGCATATGGACGGCTATGCCGCCGCATTCGGTTATTCCACAAGATTATTTCTCTAAATGATGGCTATGCCAAATTCTTGGAATATTTTTCATATAATTAAAATGAATTCTAATATACCATATTAATAAAATTGTTCTAACCCATTTCATGCTTTAGCAATTTTAAAACTACACATAAGTGCCTTACTATATATTTGGCAGAATATAATCTGACTTCAACTCACCATAAGTTGATCATAACAAACTAAATTTGAGTAAACTCAGACTCCATTATTAAGTTCATTGAATTAAATTTTTAAAGATAATTTATACGTCTTCAAACTCAATCTAACGACTCATCAGTAGCCTTCACAAGATAAGTGTACATTTTAACGCCTTCTGTCTTTTTGCTTCTATTTTGACCTATTTAAGGATCTTTTCATAAAATGTTTCTGAACGAAAGTTGTCCGGGAGACTCTGAACTAGTCAACTGTAAATTTTTATAATTTTATAAAACCATTTGCTATTTTTAACCTGTTCTAACACGTACCAAATATTATGTCCAGAATCTAAAATTGGTGCAATAATCATTTTTCAATCTACCTTTCGCTTTTTGGAATTCTCGAAACGTCTTACTTCTTGTAATTAATTTTGACCTTAAGTTACTGTTTTTTTATCCTTTAGGACATCACCATGACTCTTGAACATCCAAGCTTTCTTATGTACTTTACAACCATCATTATACAATGTGAGTTTTCATACCCCATTTTCATTTTTATTTCACACCTTTTGAGGTGAAGCATGTTAACCGTATAAATACACACTTGTAAAATATCTTAATACTTGTAATGCACATGCAATTCATCTTATAAACTTCTTCATGGTTATTTGAGATAATGGTGAGCATTATATGATAGTCATCTTGTAAAAGCAATAATTAACTATTCCTAGCCTAGAGACGCCATAAATCTATGGGATTGACAAGCATATTTGGTGCTAAGCCGAGGTTATTGCCAGATCCTGATTACATATTCTTATTCATCATGGGAACTATGTACACTTAGCTAATCCTATATTATATTGTGGTCAATCTTTTGTCAAGGTTTAATTGTATCGTTATGCTATCTATATTCTTGCATTATTTCTTAACCTATGATGTGAGTTGCATCTTGAAAGTTGTTTATATACGTATGTACAGATTCATGGGAACTCACCAACATTATATGTTGACTGTATTTTTAACATGTTTCAGGATGTTGTTTAGAGGACTTCTTCATGCTCATATAAGACTTGGACCTAGATTAATAAAAGACTTGATTATGTTGTTTGAATCTTTATTGTATCGTAATGTATCATTTGAGTAGTATCATTCAATGAAAATAACATTTAATATTATTTCAACATATTTACTACCCTGTGCTATATGCAATCATTTCACATTTGTCCGCTTGATGATTCCCCTGTCGGTCAGGGTGTGACATATGTACTCTCTACTCATTTGTTTATGTACTTGGTCGGGGTTTGTGTGGTGTTTTTTTTCATTTGTTTATGTACTTGGTGGTCTAACAAACTTCTTGGTTATAGGAATGTGTTAATTTAAATTTTAGTTAATGTCAAGTCTCGATATGCATAACACAATAATGAGGGATTTAGCCTTACACTTGGGGAATTAAGGTTTTAATAAAATCATTCTACATTGGGGAGAATGTACCCCAAGTGTGGGTATGAGGTGGTTAAAATTTTAAAAATTCAAAAAATTTAAAAATATTTTGAGAAAAAAAAGCTTTTAAACGAATTTAATTGTTCATCAAACCTAATTTCTCAATGTAAATTGCCACGTATCACTTGCTTGTGCACATGTAGAGATCCCTAGGCATGGTTACCAATAAGTCATAGGAAAGTATGCCCAATTGATAGTTTTCTATAAAATTAAGTAGGATTGCTTGGTTAGATATAGTGAACTAGACAGTGGACAACATGTATGTTTCATATCCTTAACTCATTCCTTCATTTCCGTGAGAATTTAAGCCTAATTGAGCAACTTCTATGATATATTTAGTTTCTCTTTTCTTATTGTATTGAGTGTTTATCATAATATGCATCTATTTTAGAATTCGTGTAACTAATACATGTCGAGATCAAGAAACATTACTTTGCACAAACATGATAGAGGCATTAGTATAGCCATTTTGTTTAATTAGACCTTTTTTCATTTGACTTACCTACCTCAACATGTTCCCTTTAGACGCCCCTTTGAGCCCTAACTTGTCATTTTAATGAGCTATATCATTAACCCCACGGAACTTTTAGTCTTTTCAATTAAGTCGCGTGGTAAAGTCCAATTTGTGATATGTCTAAGTTTTCTAATTTTTTTTCTTTTTAGTTGAAATGTGTTAGAAAGCTTCAAAAAAATAGGGCTGATATATAATATATATGAAAAAAATTGAAAAAAAGAAAAAAAGACAGCGATATATGAGATCAAAATGACCAAAGTATGGAGCAACAAGAATAATGTGAATTCTTGTAGTGTGTTCTGGTCAATGTGATCAAAGTTTATAATAGTATGTATAGTTTTTAGTTTTAGAATGTTTAGATTGGATTTCATTAATCATTTGCACTTTAAATCCTTTACACACCCTTAACCCTAGCCTAACTTTACAACCCGTAAAAAACCTCTTGAATTGTGTTTTGTAGTGTGTTAGTTGATGGATATGTGATTGTTATATGAGCTTATGATAATAATGTGCATTATTGGTTTGAGTATTACAAATATACTAGTATATAATCGCTAGTCCGAAAAGCAACCTGAGGGGAGTGATTATTGTGAGTTATTCTTGGTTATGTGATCTAAGTTTTCAATCATCCACTATAGCTACTTATGGGTTGTAATCTTTAATGATATAAATCTTAGAGTTGGGTATGCCTTGGGACCTTAACTCACACAAGGGTAAGAGATCATTAACATATTTGATTGGTTAGTGTTGAGGTGTTACAAGAGAGTTTGTTTGAGGGCAAACAAAAGGGTAAGTGTGGAGATATGATAATTGGTTAATACGCATGCACATATCATAGTTAATATTGCGTTTTAAATATACTTTATGTATCGAATGGTATTACTTTGTTACATGTTTGAAATGTAGGTTAAATGAAGATAACAAACATTATTTAAGAAGGATACAAAGGATAACAAGACTATAACTTGAAAGGTGCTGAAAATGAAGAAAACTATCCAAAGTGCAGGGAGGCCGTAAGCTACAACCTGAGGCCGAAACTTACGACCCTATGCTGAGTCCATTTGTAAACCCCGTAAGCCAGGAGGTTTGGTCATCTGGTTGAAGGTGGGCCATAAGTTACGGTTTAATGCAATATTTTGAGGATTGTTTCAAGTTTTAAAACCTATTTAATCCATAATATTAGGGTTTCGAAGGAGAATTGCCTCCAACATCAAGAACAAATCTTAGAACTATTTAGAGCCATTGAAACTCTCTCTAATCATCAAGTGATTAAGGATTCATATGCTCAAAGTGAAGATCGAAGAGATTATGATGAAGATGCAAGGCTAAACCACCTGTGATCATCTCCGGGTGGATGGTTTGTTATTCGCTTATGCATGCTTATGTTTTTACCTAGTCAAGACATAAACTTTGATTGTTTAACAACTCTTCTTTGTTTATGTGTTTTGAATCATGTGTTGATTAAAGATTCTTTTTAGTGTTTGATTATTGCTAATCAAGTTATCTGTTTTATATTGTTAACGATTGAGTAATAATTAGGTTATTATCATTAATTGGTGATTATAAATAAAGTTTCTAGATTGTGGCATTAGTTAGTTTACTAGTTAATTTACATAATCATTTATCAAGTTCGTAGTTACCTTTCAACATATAAGATAAACAAGTTATGTCTATGTAACTTCAAGATTGGGTAAAACATATGTCTTATATTCAACCACATTCCTGAAACCTGGTTGTGATCCCTTTCATCTTAATAGTTCCAAATCAAGTCCAAGTTTTCATATTGATTCATAAAGTGATCGTTTTTAGTTAAATACATCCACATCCATTTACAGCCAAGTGACAATAGGTTAGTTTTAATTACACGTTAGATAAATAATCAAACAAATCACGTAACGCGAACCACATGCTCCCCGTGGATACGATATCTGACTTACCCTAGCTACCTAGGTTAGTTAGGTTTTTGCATGACCCAAACGACAGGTCATCTGATATACGTGCTTATGCACTCACGTGTTCAAGGTAACCTTTGACAGGTTGTCTTTCTACTCATCTTTTGCTTTGGTTATCTTGTTTGTTTGTGCATCGGGTGAGTTCAATGCCCTATTTTTCTACACACTCTCTTTTGGGGAGAAAGCATACTTACTTTTTCAAACGCTTTAACTATTTTAAGTTGTGTATATTATAACCTAATGTGATATACCATTAATAGCTCTTACACTTTCGAATGGTTATTAAGGAATCTAGCAGGAAATTTTGAGTGGTACTACTACGTCTAACAAGCCTAACTTGTACAACTGGAGGTCAAACGAGTGCAATATTGTCCTAAAAAACTAACATTATATTAGGATCGTGTACTGGACGAATACTAACAGATTTACACGTATACCGAATCAAATAGTGAGGAATCCTATTTGATTGGCGATCCAATCAGTGAGAACACACGTAGAATCAATTAAAGATTGAATCTAAACGTTAAGAATGATTAGCAATCGATCTACTGCGATCTATGAAGTTGGAACAGGTTGCTAGAGGTCTCTGGACGGCTAGGGTACGTCTAGGTATTGAATTATTCAAAGTGTCTGGTTTTTCCACGATTTAAGTGGTTTTTCTCAATCGTGAGACTAGACCATTTGCATGATTCAGTCGTGCGATTGAGTCATGCGGTTGATCCATTCACTGCCAGGTCACCAATTTCCTCCCAAAGAATTGACATCCCACTGATGTAGACTTGTAGTTCATCTTGCAGTCACCGTAATCCGAGTCACTATACGCTGTCAGCTCAAAGTCATCGTCATGAGGATACCACAACCCAAGTGTTGGAGTACCCTTCAGATAACGAAAGATCCTTTTGACCCCTATCAGATGGTTGACTTTTGGCTTTGCCTGATCTTTTGAACATAAAATTTCGCGTGTTGGACCAAAAGAACCAATGAGCCGGATCAGAAAAACCTCTAAGTCCTACAGACATCACAACAACTGCTGAAGACTTGATCAGCTATTGTAACAAAGTCTGAAGACTTCAACAGCTGAAGACTAAAGTACTGAAGACTTCAACAGCTGAAGACCAAAGTCTGAAGATCAACAGCTGAAGACTAAAGTACTGAAGACTTCAACAGCTGAAGACTAAAGTACTGAAGACTTCAATAGCTGAAGACCAAAGTCTGAAGATCAACAGCTAAAGAACAAAGTACTGAAGATCAACAGCTGAAGTACAAAGACTGAAGACATCAGCTGATGACAACAGCTGAAGTTCAAGTACAAGTACTGAAGCCTTCAGAGTTTGTTACAACAGCTGAAGAAGCATTCTTTAGTTGTTGTGATGGTTTTCTTTCAGTAGTTTTCTTTTTGTTTCGGTATTTGTAAAACAACTGAAAAGCATGTTCTTCAGTCGTTGTAGTTTCAGTAGTTTCTTTTCAGTAGTTGTAGTGATAGTTAACACAGTATTTTTGTAAGAAGATGTCAGCTGTTTTGACATCTTCAGTAGTTGTGTTAACTCTCAGTAGTTTGAATAATTCTGTTAGATGTCACTATCAAGTGACATCAGCAGACGTCACATCTCCTATATAAGGATGTTCCATTACGACATTCCTATATAAGGGATGATTGACCTGATTGTAAGTGTGACATTTTTCCACCACGAAAGCGCGTATTGAATGAAATCTTTGATTTGCAGAATTCTTTCTATAATCGTTTGTTCTTACTTTGAATATCAACTGTATTCTTGTGAATTGTCTAAATTCATTGTTTGATTTCCGCTGCAATACTCGCTAATCAATCAAACGAAGATCACTGATCCTAACAATTGGTATCAGAGCAGGTTAATCATTGATCGATCTAACAATTGATCATTGAAACTGCTAATCGATATCTGCATTTGATTGAATTGGCATATTTGCAAGAATTGGTTATAGTTAAATTGAATTTCTGCTACTTTCGTTTTATTGTTTTCTGTTTTCTCTTGGTTCAATTTGGTCTGTTGTGTTATGTTCTAAATCTGTTAAAAGTTGATTGATTTTGGTTGAATCTGAGAATGACTACTCCTTCTAATGACCCTCACAATACCGGTTCCTCAACCAAGCCTCTGATGCTGGTTAGGACTGAGTATAACATATGGCAACGAAGAATGCTTCATCACCTGTCTGTTAACAGTTCAGGTTGTTAAACATCAGTGGTACATGGTCCACATAAGCCTATGGTGAACAATCCGGAAACCAATCAAATGGTTCCGAAGAAGAAGAACAATACTCAGATGAAGATCAGAAATTGTTTGAGATTGATGCTAAAGCCCATGGAATTCTGGCCATGGCACTGCTGCATGAAATCTATTCAGGGCTTATGCATCATGAAACTGCTCATGACCTCTGGAATGCACTGAAGGAACAATTCGGTGGAACTAATGAGGTCTTAGCAAACAACAGAGAAATCCTTGCCCAACAATATGAAACATTCTCTCATAGAAAGGGTGAGACACTGACTTAACAGTTTGAGCGTTTTTCCTGTTTGATCACTGAGCTAAAAATGGTCAAACATGAATATACCAATAGCCAGATGAACAACAGATTCCTTAGATCACTGCCTGAGAGATGGGACACATACACTATTGTCCTACGCTCCAGTGCAAATCTGGATAAACTATCTCTCACCCAACTTCATGGGAAATTGCTTACATTTGAGAGAGAGATAGAGCAGAAAAGGAAACTGGCATCATTAGGAAAGCTCACTGATGACTTTGTACCAGGGAACACTGCCTTGGTTGGTCATGAGTCAGAATATGCTGCATCTGAAAGTAATTATGATGAGCATATAGATTTCTCTTCAAACAATTCAGATCATGCATTTGTTGGTGTTGATAGTCACTCAGGCTGTAATAGTGACAATTTATGTTTTATCATGGATGATTTGAAAGGAATAGCTGATGATGATCTAGAAGAGATGGACATTCTGAGCCAAATGCCTTGATTAATATCAGATCTCAGAAGTTCTACAAGAGAACTGGCAGGAAATTTCCAGGACTCTCTGGCAAAACCAAAGTTGGTTTTGACAAGAGTAAGTTGAGGTGTCACAAATGCCAAAGCTTGGACACTTTGCAGAGAGTGTAGATCATCTAGATCTAACTCCTCTGCACCCTTTGTGACTTTTCCAGCACTAGTCCACAAAACAGGGGGCAACAACCTGCTAGTTCTGTCATCATTCACACCTGTTTCACCTGCATATTTTGTCCCTCAGGTCCAATGTCATATCCGTATCCTGCTATTACATGCCTCAGCCAAATCCGTTCAAGTTCCTACTGCACAACAACGCAAGCATTACCTGAGCCTCTACCATCTCATTCACAACCTCATCACACAGCTTTTTCACCCCTGGTAATGTTGACTGGAGCAGTGTTAGGACCTGGTATTTGACCGAAATACCTAGAGATACGTGTAAACCATATCAAATAGTGCGGATCCCTTTGATTGCGATCCAATCAGTGAGAACACACGAAGAATCAATCAAGAATTGAAACTAACGTTAGAATTGATTGGGATCGATCTATGTGTTCTATGAACTTGAGAACGATTGGAAGGTTTCTGGACGGCTAGGGTAACGTCTTGAATCGTAATTGATCGAGAGATCTTATTTTTCACGAATTGAGTTTTATTTATAGGTTGTATTTTCAATCGTGCGACTGAACCTTATCTGGTTCCGTCGTGCGATTGAACCATGCGGTTGATTCATTCGACGACTGAGTGGTTCCAGTCGTGCGACTGAGCCAATCTTATGTTACAATCGTACTACTGATCATTTGCCTGGTTCATCGTACTACTGAGTCATCGTGTGAAGTTTTTCATGCTATGGTTGCATTAAGTCGCATGATCCATTCGCATGAGAACTTCATTAATTTACGTTTGAATGTTTAATTAATATACATAATGTGCAACCATTCAAACAATCATAAACCCAATCAATTCAATCACGACTCTTTTTTTAATAAATATTAAACATCACAGTACAACAATTTATGTCATTTCATTAATCCATACAAATTACCTCCTACTCAACAGATAAGATTCATTACTTTTCAATCATGATCAGGGACATAACCGAAATACCTAGAGATTAACGTGTAAACCAGATCAAATAGTGCGGAATCCTATTTGATTGGCGATCCAATCAGTGAGAACACACGAAGAATCAATCAAGAATTGAAACTAACGTTAGAAATCGATTGGGAATCGATCTATTGTGTTCTATGAACTTGGAGAACGAATTGGAAGGTTTCTAGACGGCTAGGGTACGTCTGGAATCGTAATTGATCGAGATCTTTATTTTTCACGAATTGAGTTGTATTTATAGGTTGGTATTATTCAATCGTGCGACTGAACCATTAGTCTGGTTCAGTCGTGCGATTGAACCATGCGGTTGATTCATTCGTACGACTGAGTGTTCAGTCGTGCGACTGAGCCAATCTTATGTTACAATCGTACGACTGATCCAGTCTCCTGGTTCAGTCGTGCGACTGAGTCAATCGTGTGAAGTTATTCATGCGTATGGTTCATTCGCATGAGCCATTCGCATGAGAACTTCATTAAGTTAAGTTTGAATGTTTTAATTAATATAACATAATGTGCAACCATTCAACAATCATAAACCCAATCAATTCAATCACGACTCATTAATGAAATATTAAACATCACAAGTAACAAACAATTTATGTCATTTCATTAATCAATACAAATTACATCATACTCAGACAGACAATTCATTACATTTCAAATCATGATCTAGGGACATACATGCATCAACAAACTCCCCCTTGGACCTAGATCTATCTAATCTCTTGTCTTCTGCATAACCTCCTTATACTTCTTGTACTTCTCCTCCTTAGTGACTCCTGCGTGAATCTCAAACGCAAAACAAAGTCGTATAACGTTTTGGAACTGGAGGGCTTGTACAATGTCTTGTGTGTCATAGAACAGTGGCCACTTGTATAATGTATAGACATCATTAGCAGACAAGTTGGTTAGCCACATCGGGTCGAATACCCTGATAGTATCCATTTGGCCCTCTTTATTCAGAACTATGACAGCTTCAGCAGTTCTCCAATCATAGTACCACCATTTGAAGTGTGGAGTGAAGTCCTGTGGCATTTCCCTGAGAGGGATTCTCGACATAGTGCGCGGAGGACTCCACTTCAACACAATCTTGGGCTTGCCAGTACTGGCATCAACCTCAGACCTTCTTATATACCTCGTAGGCTGTTGTGGTCTGAAGTTAACCCATCTGGTGTGGTACTCCTTCTTCAGGGCAGCCTCGAACCAGCCTGACATTTTTCGTGGGTCAGCATACAGCAGCTTTAGCTTAGCCAGCTGGTTGAGCTCAAAACCAGGTAGAGTCTTCAGATCATGTGGAAATCTGAAGTACTCTATGCCCTGTTCCCTCTTAACTGCATACGCGTTAAGGTCATCAAAATAAGCCCATGCAATAATCCTGCCTGACACCTTATGTGTTTCTTGACTCTGTAGAGCTTGGTGTAGGCATCTTTCTTGGTGCAGCACGCTGGGCTCTAACTTCTTCAAAACAGGCAGCCCACTCAGCCTTTCGAGTGTCTACGTCATCATTTGAGGCTTGGGCTGTTCCTTCGGTCTTTCCTGTTTCCTGCTCCATCTTGTCTAGTACCTCAAACATATCACTGACTAGGGACTCACCCAGATTGGGGACCACATTACCCTCGTTGTCAGCGTACTGAGGGTACTCTTCTGCAGTAATATCTTCAACCTCAACTTCATCAACGTCATTTAGTTCTTCATCACTGGTTGAATCAACTGTTGGAGCATCCTTGACAATTTCATCAGGATTGAGTCTGAACATCTCTGCCAGTTGCTCGTTAGATAGGTCATGAATTATTTCCCCTTCTTCAGGGGTATAACTCACAGACCTTCTTATAATCCCTTGCAGATCAAGAGTCATGGTTAGTTGAGTCTTGACCTGTTGAAGGGGAGCAATGTCAAACTCATCCCTTTGAAAGTTTGGATCTGTTTGATTTAAACATTCAACATATAAACCATTAGTAAGTAATCAAACAGAATTATCAACTTAATATATAACATTCAACACACTTGTTTTTCATTCCATGATTCAATCACAAATAAATAAATACATAAGACATCTAATCTGTACTTTTGTCTTGAATCCTGGGCTCGTCGCTCGGAGGAGCAGAAGTGGTAGATGGCTGATCCTGTCGATTCTTCGATCTTCGCTCTTGACCAGAAGCAGAGGCCGATGCAGCCGCATCCCCTCCTTCTGCTTCGTCATCATCATCTCTACCTTCTGTCCTTTCTTCCTCTGTCTCTTCTTCATCCTCATCATCTTCCTCATCGTCATCATCATTTTCATCATGACCATCTCCATCATCCCCATCACCCTCCTTTATCTTCAAAGGCTCATCCTTTGACCCCTTTAACCTCAGCATAATCGTCTTGTTGGTCGTCTCCAACTCCTCTATACGTTTGGCTGATTGGGCCTGCTGGTCCTGGAGTTGGGACATCTCGACTCTCCTAGCATCGATTAGCTGGGTCTGCTGCTCTATCACCCGAGCCTGCTCTGCCAACTGCTGAGACTGGGCAGCAGTCAGATCGGTCAACTGGCGAATCTGCGCCGCTTTCTCTTCATCTGCAGCTAGCAGGCGCATCACCATACGGTTAAGCGCCGACAGCTGCTCCTCTACCCCGATGTGAGGTAGAGTAGATCCATACATGTGATGGCTGGGTTGAAGGTCCGGCATGATGTGAGGTGGTGGTGGTAGTAGCAGTGGTGAATATGGGTCGGTAAGCAGGTGCTGGTGATGTAGGTGTGAATGGTATGGTGGTGGATGGGAAGGATCAGTGGTGGTAGGTAAGGTGGTGTGCTGTGGTGGTAGCAGTAGTGGATGGTGGTAGCAGTAGTGGATGGGTAGTGTGTGTGGTGGTAGCAGTGTGGATGTGTGTGTAGTGGTGGCTGTGGATGGTGGTAGTAGTGGTGAGTGGCTGTGGTGTGGAAGTAGTGGCAGCAGTGGTAACGAAGGTCAGGCGACGCTTCTTCTTCTTCAGTCCGTGGGGTTGAGCCATCCTCTTCCTCCTAGTCCCGGTGGAAGTGGATGCTCCCCCTGCAGCTCTGCCCACTGAACCCGGAGCATAGCTTGGGTCAGTCTCTCTCTCAGTGGAGTCCCGAGGGTGTTCACCAACCACCCTAAGCCCGTGTTCTGTGGGAACAACTTTGCTTCCCACAGTCCTAGTGAGGGGCTCCTCATCCGACTCCTCCTCTTCCTGATCACCAACAATGAACCCCTGATGGAAACCGGCCGTCTCAGCAACCTCTCCGGCAGTGTCAGACCCCGGGGGAATAACATCTGACTCAGTGCCTCTTTGTGTAGCAGGCATATCATCCCCGGCGTTGCCGCTGTCATCATCATCAGAATCCATATCTGGTAGGAGCAACCTCTCATCATCGGAGTCGCTGTCATCATGACGCCATTTGCGTCTGCCAGGCGCCACATACCTCTCGTTGGCCAGGTGGCCAATCAGTCTCTTCACTTGGGGCTTTACCTGCTTTCCCCTGTAAACTCTCATCCTGCCCAGAGTAGTATCATCCATAATCTCTAAGGCCACTGCGTCATGACTCTCTTTGGGCAACTGTGGCAGCTTCTCGTTGAAGACGCTGTAAGAATCTGGGGTACATACAAAACCCCTCTTTACCCTTGACCTCCAAGTTCTCCACTAAGTAGGAGAATATCATGCTGGAAAAACTGAAGGGGTGGTTCAGAACCAGTGCCACGTAGGCATTTTGAATCTGGTCTGAGAGGTCGTCAAACCCACCCCTCCTCGATGCAACACACTTGAGGATCACGTGTGCTAAGTACTTGTACTGGGGGCTCAGGTTGCTCTTGTTGAGCACACCTGAGTTGATATCCCCAGCGTACTTTATCCTCAGGAAGCATCCTCTCACTGTCAACGGATGTAGTTTAGTAGGATGATCAGTGTCATCCCCAAACTCTAGGACCCTCTGAATGTCGGCAGCAGAGATCTCAATATCATGGCCCAATATAGAGCTCCTAATACAGTACGGCTCACGAGAGCGGTCCACCGAGGCATTCTCCCAGAATGCCTGATGGAGTGATCTATATGGCGTGCAAGGCGTGGAGATAGCCTTATGAATCCGGGACCGTCTCAGAAAGGCTATAATGTCAGTAAACTCGGCCCCGTTCCTGGTGGTGTGATCCAAATGAGCACAGATGTTGTGCTTTGGATTTATGGACCACCTTTCTGCCATTTACCTGACACACAAGACATAGAACCATTAGTACATAAGACATGAAAAATTCTGTTCTAAGTGTAAAGTTGAAAGTCATTCTGATTCATTCGTGCGAATGAATCATGCGACTGAAGTCAGTCGTCTGTTCTTTCATGCGACTGGACTCATTCTGGTCAATGTGACATGCGATTGGGTTCAGTCTGCTGACTGAGTCTGCGAATGGTTCAGTCGGCCGACTGAGATCAATCGTATGGTTCATTCGGCCGAATGACCCAATCGCCAGATTCAATCGTGCGATTGAAGTTCATCCGGACGACCAGTCGCCTGTCTCAGTTGTTCAGTCGCCTGTGGTTCGAGTCTTGATCAATACAAGTGATTTAACATGGATTACCGGTTCAATATACTCGCATTCTTGTTACTAATAACCTATTAACCTTAATTTTAACATTTTGCATAGTTGAAGTAGGTTATTAGGTCGCGTTCTGTCTGTTTCTTGTTTTCGTTCGAATTTCACCACATTATGGTTCAATCCTTCTGATTTCAATGAAACAAGACTTCAATCTACCTGTATAATGAATGGCGAACGTTAGTGAATCAAAAACAATGATAAACTAGTGCTAATAAAATTTTGGCAGAGTAACGGTAGGGAGTGCGATTTAAGGGCGATTTGGGAGTGATGAGTGAAATGCGATCGACAGAGCCCTTTAAATACTGAAGCTGGGCTCAGTCGGCCGACTGGCCTCAGTCTCCCAGTTCATTCGGGCGACTCAGGCTCAATCGTACGATTAGCCCAACCAGTCGCATGCACTTGACCGACTGAGATTCAGTCGGTCGACTGGCTCAGTCGTGCCTTTCATTCGCATGTTCAGTTGACCGAATGAGTTTCAATCGGTCGACTGACTCATTCACCCTCTTCCAATCGGTCGAATGGGCTATTCTGATGAGCCATTCGTGTTAGTGGAAGCCATTCGCATGGTTGGTCCATTCTCATGGTCCAATCGTGCGAATGGGTCACACTTAGTTAATTTTCTGCCATTTATACCAATTTACATTTAAGCCCTTTTAAATTAATTGAAATTAACGTTATGAGCCTTTGATCATCTCAGACATGATCATTTTATTTTGAAAACATTTTGATCACCTCAGACGTGATCCTTTTAACACTTTAGTCACCTCAGACGTGACCCTTTTAAAACACTTTGTCACCTCAAACGTGACTATTTTAAACTTTCAAAGCACATATGGTCATCTCAGACATGACCCTTTTAGTGATTTGATTCCTTCTGATTTTCCTGATGTAGCCCGACACACGCCTACAATTAAATTAAAAACAACTAACTAATTTAAAACCTTAAACTAATTTCATAAACAAACTTATTTTTGGCTTTTTGTGAGAGATAAATCCAGAGATTGATATCTACGGGATTTGGTTCGGGAGTAGACAGCTTCAACTTAGATTGATCATATCTGGACCAATTCAATTTTGGAATCATACAGGTAAGTCAAATCATTTGGGACTTGTTATTAAAACTTTTTGATGCTTAAATTCTCGGTGTTCATCCAGAGTCGTTAGCAACTTAAGGAAATCATACTGGACTCTTAGATTTTCACATTGATTTGAACTCTTGAGAATGTAGCCACTAAGATTGTCAGTATGTTTGTCCACTTAAATCCATACACAGACTTTTGACGCAGACTGGTGACTGATTTAGGTTTAATTATTTCAACTAACATTTGTGGATCCCACACTTATATGGTAATCAACATTCCTCAGAAGTTTTGAGCGGTCTACGGGTATTATTACAAGAAGAGACTATTCTTAGAGCTTTCAAAGAGAAGCCTGTCCTCAGGTCAGTGCCATCGCACAGCAGAGAGGCGGCAAACAACAATGAATTCTAGAATATCTAGGTTATGCTTATCCTCAGGTCAGTGCCATCGCACAGCAGAGAGGCACACAACCTATCTCCTTGTTAGAGCAGCTTATTTTATTTTACACAATATGCACCAACAACATAAGTCATTAGCTTTATTGCATTTGTCTTTCATTTTTTCTTGCTTTGCTCTAATTATGGTCATCCGCACACATTTGTGGCATTTAAATGCTCATTACCCCTTATTGGAATATATTTGATTGTGTTAACCAGTGATAAGATGGAAGCCCACAGTCAGTTGAACAACTTAGTTTGATCTTGAGATCACCAATCAGGTCTAATTGTCTATTGTGTTGAATCTACCAACATATCATTTGTGGTCTAGCAGCCTCTAAGTCTACTTTCTTTGTGTCACCTTAGGAGTTGCCAGTTTTCTATCATCTTCCCTTTTTATATTGCTTAGACTACACAGACTTATACTTTGAACTTTTGCATCTTTTCAAAACTTAAATTTTTAAAGTCCCTCTTGATTTGTTCCTGTGTACTATCATTTTCCAAAGGTATTGAATCGGTATCACAGACACAATCTACCTTATTTCAGCTAGTTACCCCTTCCCCTCATTTTATTTTTTTTTTTATTTTTTTTATTTTTTTTTAATTTTAATATAGCTCCCCCCTAAAATACTAAAATCATTTCTGGTTTAATTATTTTTGGATTTTAATAAACAGCAAAATAACATGAGTTTAAATATAACAGACGAAAATAAAACAGATAACATAAAATAAAATAAACTTTAACTAAACTACATCGGACTACACATTATTATCATCAGGAATTACCTCACTTTTCTTTTTAACGCCGTTGACCTCTAGCAAATATTGAAAACGTGGTTTATCAAAGGCTTTAGTATAGAGGTCAGCGCGTTGAAAATCAGTATTAATTTTAACCACATCAATTAAGTTCTTTTCAAAACAGTCTCTTATGAAGTGGTATTTAATACCGATGTGTTTGGTCTTAGGATGTTGAACCGGATTTTTAGTTACTGCAATTGCAGCAGAGTTATCAACAAAAATAGGAGTAGATGAGAATTTTAAACCGTAATCCCGCATTTGCTGTTGAATCCAAATGATTTGTGAACAGCAACTTGCAGCAGCAACATATTCGGCTTCACAGGTTGACAATGCAACCGATGTCTGCTTCTTACACTGCCAGGTAACTAATCTTCTCCCAAAGAATTGACACCCCGCTGATGTAGACTTGTAGTTCATCTTGCATCCCCCGTAATCCGAGTCACTATACGTGGTAAGCTCAAAGTCATCATCATGAGGATACCACAATCCAAGTGTGGGTGTACCCTTCAGATAACGAAAAATCCTCTTGACCCCGATCAGATGGTTGACCTTTGGTTTAGCCTGATATCTAGAACATAGACATGTAGCATACATAATATCAGGTCTTGAGGCAGTGAGATACATGAGGGATCCAATCATTCCTCGGTACATAGTGGCATCTACAAGATCTCCATTCTCATCAGGTGCTATATCATGATTCGTAGCAAGTGGGGTCCCAGCAGCAGAAGCATTCTCCATGTCAAAGCGACCGAGAATGTCTCCTACATACTTGGTCTGATGTAGAAAGATCCCATTAGGTGTTTGATCCACCTGTAACCGAGAAAGAACTTCATCTCCCCCATAGCACTCATCTCAAACTCTTTCTTCATCACTGCTTCAAACTCTTTGCCTAACTCTTCGTTCTTTGACCCGAAGATTATGTCATCAACATATATCTGTACAAGCAGTAGGTCGCCATCCTTTTCTTTAATAAACAGTGTACAGTCAATGACTCCCTTGCGAAAGCCGTGTTTCACAAGATGAGTCGAGAGTTTCTCATACCAAGCTCGAGGAGCTTGATGAAGCCCATATAAAGCTTTGTCGAGCTTGTAATCTCTATCCCGATGATAAGGATCTTCAAATCCCTCGGGTTGACTTACATAGACTGTTTCCCTGATTTCCCCATGAAGGAATGCACTCTTCACATCTAATTGGTAGACTTTAATCTTCATGTACGATGCATAGGCAAGGAAGATACGAATAGCTTCCATCCTTGCCACGGGTGCAAACACCTCATTATAGTCAATCCCCTCGACTTGGCGAAAACCTTGAACCACCAGTCGAGCTTTGTTCCTGATAATGACTCCTTGGTCATCCTTCTTGCATTTTAGTACCCATTTGGTGCCAATGACTTTAGCACCTTTAGGTCTATCAACCAGAGTCCATACACCTAACTTCTTAAACTGCAGAAGTTCTTCTTGCATGGCACTCACCCACGCCTCATCATTTAGTGCTTCACTGATATATTTTGGCTCAACCTGCGAAACAAAACATCGATAAGCACCATCATGAATGTAACCTTTCTCCATAACTGAGGCGTAATCAGCTGAGTATAGCTGATTTCGGGTTTGTACTCCTGATCTGACATCCCCAATAACATTGTCAAGGGGATGATAGACGTTTAGTCGTGATCCTGGAGTAGTAGGCACAGCCACCTCAGAACCGAGATTGTGAACATTTTGTTCTGCATCTGAGGAAGATGGAGTTTGAGGTTCCGAAGTCAAAGGTGCATCACTCATGGATGCTTGTGGACTTTCAGGAACTGGAACCTGTTCCTCCTGACTGTTCTGGTCATCTGCTTCAGTTTCATCTTCAGAGGAGGAGTCACTGTCATCGACTACCCCCCCCTGACTGAGTAGATGATTCTCCCTGTGTGCTAGATGGTGTATTTAGAATATCATACATCATCCTAGTAGCTAACTCATCATCCGAGGGAGAGAGAGGGATGTTGAAGGACTTGAAGAATCCATCATAATCGAAGAAGTATGCAGGTCCTTTGCCTGTAGGTGGTGTGGTATATCTCTGAACGTCGACATTACACCACACTTCTACAAGACCCGTTGAGTTATTGTAAACTCGCTTGTTCGGTATGTTGTATCCTAGAAAAATTCCTTCATCTGCCTTCTCGCTGAATTTGCCTTCTTGTGTCTTCTTCAGAAGTGTACACGGCGCGCCAAAAGGTTCAAGATACTCCAAATTCGGTTTGCGTCTTTGTAGTAGCTCATAACATGTCTTTCCGTGGCGCTTGACTATTAGGACTCGATTCAGTGTATAACACGCATTTGCCACCGCCTCATTCCAGAATTGGATAGGCAGTTTCGAGTCTGCCAGCATAGTCCGTGCTGTCTCTATCAAACTCCTGTTCTTTCTCTCAGCAACGCCATTCATCTGAGGTGTGTAAGCAGAAGTGAATTGATGCACAATTCCCTTTTCCTTGCAGTATGCCTCCATCCCTTGATTCTTGAATTCTGTCCCGTTGTCTGAGCGTACTTGTCTAACTTTTAGCTTGTAGAGAGATTCCAGTGTGGTTACTAATTCCTTGAATGTCTCCAATGTTTCTGATTTGGATTTCAGAAACATTACCCAAGTGAACCTTGAGTAGTCATCAGTGACCACAAAACAGTACACGTCGCCTGCAATGCTCCTTGTACTAACTGGACCAAACAGATCCATGTGAAGAAGCTCAAGAGGAAGTTCTATTGAATGAACTTTCTTTTCCTTATGAGACTTCTTTGTCTGTTTGCCTTTCTTGCAAGCTACACAAAAGTCAGGAAGTTGGAAGTTCTTGACATTTACTCCTCTCACTAAATCCTTCTGAATCAAATGATTCATCTTCCTTTGACTAATGTGTCCCATTCTCCTATGCCAGGAGATTGAATCCTTCTCAGTAGCTTTAGATAGAAAGCACTGAACCTCATGATCCGTTGTAGCAGCTGTTGACAGATCCAAGACATAAAGGTCTTTATATCTTGAAGCAGTCATCAGAACTTGGTCCTCTGGGATCATATATTCTTTCTTCAGCACGTAACACTTCTTGTTGTCGAAGATGACTTTAAATCCTTTATCACAGATTTGGGAAACAGAAAGTAAGTTGTTCTGAAGTTGTTGAACGTAGTTCACCTTATCAAACTTAACTTTCTGATTTCCCACTTCTCCCTGAGCTGTGATATAGCCTCCTTTGTTTCCTGCAAAGGAAACATGCCCTCCTTTTATTTGTTTGACGTTTGATAAAAGGGCTCTATTTCCTGTCATGTGCCTGGATGCTCCGCTGTCTATAATCCACGTGTTAGTCTCAGCACTGTATCGAACACCCTGCACATACAAAGTAAATGAATTAGTTTAGGTTAGGAACCCAAGCTTTTACTGTCTTGGGTTTCCCAGAGGCATCACACATCATAAACTCCACCCATTGACCCTTAGAGGGTGAGGGTAGCTCAGGTTCCTTCTTGTCATCAGTATCAGACACGTAGGTGGACTTTTCTTTCCATAAGCCAGATTTGTGCAATGCCTGTTTATGATAAACAGTCGTCTGGCTTACAGGTTGGACTTTAGGTTCACTAGCTCTTCTAGGTGGAGTTAGAGAACTCCTCTTAGAAGACCTAGGTCTAGAGTCCTGAAGATCAATCTTCTTCCTAGGTGTCTGATAGAAATGACAATAGGAAGCAATGTGTCCACATTCTCCACAGTTGTAGCATGACCTGCTATCAACTTTATGAGTAGACTTTCTTTGTGGAGAAGTGCGTGACACTCTAGTAACATCAATCACTTTAGTTTTGACTCTTGTATGTTTGATGTTTTCTCTGATTTAACAAAATTTACTGTTTTAACCTGTTTCACTTTTTGGTTAACTGGTTTTTGACTTGAAGCATGTGAAAAAGTAACATTTGAAGTCCTTTTAGGTTCTGATTTGACTCTGTTTGACCCTGACTTTAAGTTAACTTTTTCAAATTCATTTTCCAGATTAACACAAGGCAATTTACCCTTTGCCTTTGAAGTGGCCTCCTTTTGTTTCTGTCCAGATTCAGTAGATGAACATGAGGTGTCTGGATCAGTAACAAGAGGAGTAATCACCACATGATCCTTGATGGGGTTATTATTTACTGGTCTAGACTTAGTGTTCATCAAGGTCTCAGGTGGTGGTGGAACCACTTTGTAGCCTAATCCCTCCCCGTTATTCCTTTCTCTCACTAAGTGTTGAACTATGTGTGAAGAACTAGTCCAACTATGCAGTTTCTGTTTTAATGAATTAACTTCTACTTCTAGAACTGCCTTTTGCTTCTTAGTTTCTTCTAGGGAGTTTAGATAGTACCTAATGTCATTTGCTTGGTTAAAGGCCACTACTTCGGTTTCCCTAAGTTGTTTAGTCAATAGGTCTATCTTTTCTTTATAACTATGCTCATTTTGTTTTAGTACTCTATTAGCCTCAGTGCACAGTCGTAAATCTTTTACTAAGTTATCATTATGATCTAATAACCTAGCAAATTTTCATCTATGCTATTCCTAAAAGTATCACAATCAGAACAAGCATGATTATTAAACATTTGGTCAGTAGTACTTACCTGAGTTGGTTCAGAAGAGTTAGCCATCAGTGCAGCATCAGATGTCTCTGGTTCTGGTGATTCTGACTTTTCTGTCTCTGACGTGGAAATCTCCTCATTTGGCTTGTAACTGACCTCGGCTGCAGTTGTTTCTTCACTATGTGACATTGCTATCTCAACTGCTAGATCACCTTCACTCGCAGAATCATCATCAATATCTCAACACTGGCAATGTTAGATTCTCCTGGTGAGACAAACCTAAAACTCCAATCCTGTCCTTCATCATCATGAGCAGTCAAGGCTTTTGGATCCTTGTTTGATGAAGTAGAACTGGAGGCTTGCTTGTCTTGGCGAGTAAAGGACGAGAACGGTTCCCATTACCCGTCTTCTTTGGCTTGACACATTCTCTTTTGAAGTGCCCCTTCTCTCCACAGTTGAAGCAGGTCACTTTGCTCTTGTCAAAGCCAAATGTGGTATCCTTAGTAGCTATCAAGTTCTGTCCAGTCTTCTTAACAAACTTCTTCGCCCTTCGGACAGCGCTAGCTAAGGCCCACATTATATCCATCCTCTCAAGCTCCATTTCATCCACCTGCTCGTAGTCCTCATCTGCCAGATGGCAGTTTCCAATCTTCCCGGCAACAAGTCCATCATATGAATGAACCACTGCTGCTAAAAGATCCATATGCTCTCGAGCTACTTCTACGGTCACATTACCGAGGTTCTCGATCTTCAGTTTGGTAGCACTTGCTTCTGATCCAATATAATGGGTACATGACGACCCAGACGTGTCTGATCCAGAAGGAGAAGCATGTGAAGGACCTGACGAGCTAGACACAAAAGCAGTCTGGAGTGGTGCTCCAGATGTCTTAGCTTGAGGCGTGGCGTTGTATAAAGCTGGATTTTGTGTGTACGAAGACTTCTGAGCTCTATACTTCATCCTTAGTGCTTCTTCTCGCAACTTAAGAATGAAGTCATTTATATCCAGCTTTACAAGCATTCCATTCTGTCTCAGGTTAGACACGAATGTAGCCCACTTATCAGGCAATCCGTCTGCGAAGTTGCTTACTTTCTCTTCCATAGTCGTTTCCACTCCATGTGTATGCAATTCGCTCATCAAGTGGTAGAATCTGTCTATGACTTCGTCTAAACTTTCATTACCAATCGATGAGAAGTTATCGAATTCTTCTTTAACTCCTTTGCCTTGATTGCCTTCAATGACGCATTCCCATCATATCTCTTCTCTAGCTCATCCCACAGTTTCTTGGACTGCTTGTTCTCTGAATACTGGTGGAATATGTCTTTGGGGATAGACTGAGTGATCAATGCATAAACTCTTTTCTCTGCATTGTACTTTATTTTCTGTGCGTCTGTCATCCCGCTTAATGTTAGCTTAACTCCATCAGCTCCCACCGGTGTACTATAACCGATCTCAATGGCTTCCCACAGATTAGGATCTACTCCATTAAGGTAGATCTCAAAACGTTGTTTCCAGTGGGGAAACTCATCTAAAGTCAAAAGCTTTGGTGGTTTATTGTGATTACCCACCTCACTCTCAAGCAACAGCAGGTTCTGTATCCTTGAGTCCTTCCCAGCAGTAAAGGCTGACATCTGATCTTCCATGACTAATAAACTTAGAATCTAATCAAACAAACTTTCACTGATGCGACTGAAGGATGCGAATGATCTAATCGTGCGTATGAACTCTGCGACTGGTTCAATCGTGCGGCTGAACTGGGCGATTGGTTCAGTCGTGCGAATGAATCTGGTGCGTATGAGCTATGCGAACGAACGGTTCAGTCGGCCGAGGGGTGCGACTATGTCCAATCGTGCGTATGAGCAATGCGAATGGAGTCCAGTCGTGCGAATGAGTCACTCGTGCGACTGAAGCTGCTGTTTTGCGAAAATTTCTAGGTTTGACGGGTTTCAGCCGTAAAGATTCGAAATTTCACAAGTTCTAATCGCCTAAGTCCGTAGAAACCAAACTTCGATGAGCAGGGAACTTCCAAGATCACTTTTGATGCCAAAGATTGCGTTTTTAGTGCAAAAACACAAACTTTTATGCAATCTTGATTGAATCAACACGTAATCAAGAGTCAAAGCTCTGATACCACTTGTTAGGACCTGGTATTTGACCGAAATACCTAGAGATTAACGTGTAAACCAGATCAAATAGTGCGGAATCCTATTTGATTGGCGATCCAATCAGTGAGAACACACGAAGAATCAATCAAGAATTGAAACTAACGTTAGAAATCGATTGGGAATCGATCTAATGTGTTCTATGAACTTGGAGAACGAATTGGAAGGTTTCTGGACGGCTAGGGTACGTCTGGAATCGTAATTGATCGAGAGCCTTATTTTTCACGAATTGAGTTGTATTTATAGGTTGGTATTATTCAATCGTGCGACTGAACCATTAGTCTGGTTCAGTCGTGCGATTGAACCATGCGGTTGATTCATTCGTACGACTGAGTGTTCAGTCGTGCGACTGAGCCAATCTTATGTTACAATCGTACGACTGATCCAGTCTCCTGGTTCAGTCGTGCGACTGAGTCAATCGTGTGAAGTTATTCATGCGTATGGTTCATTCGCATGAGCCATTCGCATGAGAACTTCATTAAGTTAAGTTTGAATGTTTTAATTAATATAACATAATGTGCAACCATTCAAACCATAAACCCAATCAATTCAATCACGACTCATTAATGAAATATTAAACATCACAAGTAACAAACAATTTATGTCATTTCATTAATCAATACAAATTACATCATACTCAGACAGACAAGATTCATTACATTTCAAATCATGATCTAGGGACATACATGCATCAACAAGCAGTTTACCAGATTATTCTCTGTACTGAGTATTATTTTACTGGTGAAGGTCAAACATGGTGGTGAACATCCTTTTGGGATCTAGCTCTCATGGCTCTGAATCTACTGAGGGTTTTCTTGCTCCAATCATCCTTCCTTCACAGGTAACCCCGGTATCTTCTGGAGGCTAAGGCCAGCGTTGTTCTGAATCTTGCATAGATGCATTTGTCTATATTAGGAAGCAAATGTACTGTAATTAATCAAAACTAGAGCTTGGCAAACATTTCCAAAAGAAAGCTGAATACGAGTCTGTCCTTAAGGACAAAGATGATGAGATTTAAAGCTTAAATGCCAATTAATGATGAAAAGGCTAAGCTAAGGTCATTCTTGAGAACCATAAGGACTCAAGAAAACTTGCAGTTACCCAAGTTGAGTGTGACCACTGGTGTCATCCTGCAAGGGATTTGAAATGCTGCTCAGTAAGCAATCTGCTTCGAATGTGAAGTTTGGAATTGGTTATAACCTATTGCACCTCCAACAAATTTTACTCCAAACCAATAGTAAAATCTGAAAGTGAAAGCAATCTCCAAACCACATATCATATGCACCATTCACAAGTGATCTTCCAAAATCACAAGATGAAATAAGGGTTGATACCTCAGCAAGTCAATTGGCTGATGGGTTAACTACTGATAAGCACATGAGGCTGAGTATTTCAGATGTTGTCCCTCAAAGTAACTTAAGTACTGAAGGGCAAGTTACAACAACTGAAAAGCATTTCAAATCAGCTTAAATAAATGGATTAACAACTGCTAACAATAAACAGCTGAAGAACAACTCTTCAGTTGTTACAGATTCTTCAGTACTGAACAAAATTACTGAAAGGAGGAAAGTACTAAAAAGCACACCTTCAGTAGTTTCATCATCAGCAGTTGATCAATCCAAGATGAAGAATAATCCATGTGAAATATGTGGTAAATTCAATCATCTTTCTGATGAATGTTGGTACAGAAAGGGTTCCAAACTCAACAGAGATAAGCTCATTAAAATCCAGATGGATAAAATGAAAACTGAGTTTGAGACCAAGTTTGTACCGCAATCATTCCATTGTGATAAACCCAAGCCTTCAACCAAATTCAAAAAGAAGGATAAGGTTAATCACAAAACAGCTGATGGTGCTCCACATGATAAACATCAGACTAAGTCTGTTAATTTTAAGGAGGAAATGGTGGATCACAGGAACTCATCAAACACAAGTACTGATATGTCACAAGAGCTGAAAGCTTTGGCTACAAATCAGACACAACTTGTTATGATGGTTTAGAATTTGTTGGGGAGAGTTAACCAATTAGATGCACTTGTGATCAAATCACTGAAAAGGCATTCCAAGCCCAAATCCAAGGAATCCATTTCAGCACCATCTCCTTCTTCAGCTGTTAATCATAAGAAACAAGTTATGGTTGCATCTGTTGATGAAATAGACCCAAAACCAAAAAGGTTTGGGTCTCAAAATCTAACTAGTTTTCTTTCATGCAGGGTTCTTCAACATGCCAAAGGAGCATCTGGTATGTGGACAGTGGAGGATCAATGCATATGACGGGGAGCAGTTCTCTTCTTAATGACTACTCTCAAGGAAAGAGGGGATTTGTTTCATTTGGAAATGATGCCAGAGGTTACATCATTGGGAAGGATATGTGTCTAATGGACAAATCAAGTTTGATGATGTCAACCATGTGAGAATCTCAAGTATAATCTGCTGAGTGTTAGTCAGATGTGTGATAAAGGGCATGTTGCACTTTTCACAAGCCAGAACTGCAGGATTCTGTCTTCCCAAGTTCTGAGGCTGATTGACAAGGTAATGGATGAACATACTCTCCTGAAGGCCAACAGGATTGGAAGAGTGTATGCCTTGGATTTGTCAAAGAAGATTGATTTGAAGGGTCGTCCATGCCTATTCTCCAAAGCCTCTCTTCAGGAATCTAAACTATGGCATAGAAGGCTAGGTCATGTTAATCTTAGAAACATGAACCAGCTGATCCAAAATTGTTTAGTGAGAGGTTTATCAACAAGGAGTTCCACTATGATGAAGCCTGCACTACTTGTTTGAAAGGAAAACAGCACAAAGTCTCATTCCCTCCCATTGAAGAACCTAAGTCCATTGCCTGCTTGCAGTTACTGCACATGGATTTATTTGGTCTTGTGAGAGTGATGAGCATGGCAAAGAAGAAATACTGTCTGGTAATTGTGGATGATTACTCCAGATTTGTATGGACTTTCTTTCTACATTCAAAGGATGAGGTTGCTCAGAAGATTATAAACTTATGCTGTATGTTGAGAAGCAGTATTCCCTATCAGTCAAGTGTATAAGGAGTGACAATGGTACTGAATTCAGAAACCATGCACTTGATGATTTTTATCTTTCAAAAGGAATCAAAAGGCAGTTTAGCATCCCAAGGACTCCAGAACAAAATGGAGTAGTGGAGAGAAAGAACAGGACTTTAATTGAAGTCGCAAGGTCCATGTTGGCTGACTCTAGCTTGCCTTTGACCTTTTGGGCTGAAGCTGTCAATATAGCTTGCTATGTGCAGAATAGAGTGTTAGTAAATCAGAGGTTGATGAAGACTCCATATGAAGCTCTACATCATTTGCCTCCTTTGATTTCATTCTTCAGAGCCTTTGGATGTCCTTGTTTCATTCTCAACACAAAGGGTCAACTCCACAAATTTGATCCTAAGGTGGATGCAGGGTATTTTGTAGGTTATTCATCCACTTGCAAGGCTTACGGAGTCTTCAACTGCAGAACAAAGATAGGTGAAGAAACCTTGCATGTGAAATTCAATGAATCTCCTAAGGATAAAATTCCACAAAACCCTGTGGAGTTGTTTGATCTGAACATACTACAATATGCTCCTTATCAAACTCCAGTTGTTGCAGATCATGTGGATAAATCATCTTCTGCAGCAAGTCTTCCACCTGGTGGTACTAAAGATGATGATGAATCAGTACTCACCTTTTCAAGTTCAGTGACCAACTGCCTGAGTCTGCTAAACTTGATGTTCCTGTACCTTCAGCAGCTCCATCCACAACAAATGCTGATGAGATTTTTGATTCCTCTACATCGTTTGATTTGCCATCTAATACTTGGTTTCAAGAATCTGAATCAACATCTGCTGATGCTGAACCGGCTACAAACACTTGCACTGATCTTATTGTGCACCAAGAGCTGAAGGATCACCCCATGTCTCAAATCATTGGTGGTATCAATGCTGGCGTCTCAACTAGAAGTCAATTGTCTAACTTGTGCTTTTATGCTCTCTTCATCAGTCAGCAAGAGCCAAAGAACTATCATGTTGCTCTGAGAGACAATGGATGGGTGGAAGCCATGCAGCTTGAGCTAATTCAGTTCAAGAAACAGCAAGTGTGGGAACTGGTTCCTCTACCCCCAGGTAAGTGTGCAATAGGCACTAAATGGGTGTTTAGGAACAAAACAGATGAAAATGGACTTATTGTTAAGAACAAGGCCAGACTGGTTGTTCAGAGGTTTTCACAAGAAGAAGGTATTGATTATGATGAGACCTTTGCCCCTGTAGCCAGACTGGAGGCAATTAGATTGTTCTTAGCCTATGCTGCATTTCACAATTTTAAAGTTTTTCAAATGGATGTTAAAAGTGCATTTTTATATGGTAAAATAAAAGAAGAAGTTTATGTATGTCAACCACCAGTTTTGAGGATAATAAACATCCAGATTGGGTATACAAGCTTGATAAGGCTCTTTATGGGTTGAAACAAGCTCCTAGAGCCTGGTATGAGACATTATCAAATTTTCTTCTTCAAAATAATTTCACTAGAGGCTCCATAGATAAAACTTTATTCATTAAGAAGGTGGATCAGCATAAGTTACTTGTTCAAATTTATGTTGATGATATTTTTTTGCATCCTCTGATCCCCAGTTGTGTGATGACTTTACCAATTAATGCATAAGAAGTTTGAAATGAGTGCAATAGGAGAATTACAGTTCTTTTTAGGATTGCAAATCAAACAAAAGGCTGATGGGACTTTCATTCATCAGTCAAAATATACAAAAGATCTTTTGAATAAGTTTGATCTACAAAATTGTAAGCCCTGTTCTACTCCCATGTGCAACACCACACAACTGGATGCAGATCAGAAAGGTAAAGCTGTTGATGAAACACTTTACACATGTATGATTGGGTCCTTGATGTATTTAACAGCTTCTAGACCAGATATTATGTTTGCAACGTGTCTTTGTGCTAGATTTCAGGCTGCTCCTAAAGAGTCTCACTTGATTGCAGTCAAATGGATCTTTAGATATCTGCAAGGTACACAATCTCTAGGTTTATGGTATTCCACTGGACACTCTTGCAAATTGGTTGCTTTTTCTGATAGTGACTATGCAGGGTGTAAGTTAACCAGAAAGTCAACTTCTGGTGGATGTCAATTCCTAGGCAACTGTTTGATTTCTTGGCAGAGTAAGAAACAAACATCTGTTGCTACATCCACTGCTGAAGCACAGTACATTGCTGCTACAAGCTGTACTTCTCAGGTACTCTGGCTTCAGAACCAACTTTTGGATTATGGCATTACAGAGACTAAGACTCCATTATTAATGGATAGTGCTTCAGCTCTTTGCATTGTCAAGAATCCTGTCCAGCACTCTAGGACCAAGCATATAGAGATCAGACATCATTTTATTAGGGATTGTTTTGAAAAAGGTCTGATTGATCCAAAGTTTGTGCCTAGTGCTGATGAGCTTACAGACATTTTTACTAAGGCTACTCAGGGAAATGAGTCCCCTGAGGATGCCCCTGCAACACAAATGCAGGTTATATCTACTGGTCATAACCCCCCAGTAGATACACGGACTCACTCACCCTCAACCGCTCAGGTTTCCTCTCAACAGGAGCTTGTAGCAACCATCTCTGGGGCACCTATACATCTGGAACCTTCCTCACTTGAGGAGGTTGCCATTGAAACGCACCACTCTCCCCGGGTGCATACTGCCTTCACACCCTCTCCCACTGCAACCGCCCCCCAAAGTCCTACCATCATGATTGCCAAAGTGCTGACTCAGTTGCACTCCTCACTCCCTCCCCAGATACCAATCACAACTGGGATAGCCCCAACCATTGAGGGGGAGGACCAAAGTGCTTCTGACACCCCACAGCACAGGGGTTACCAGATTCAATCTCCAGGTGTAGAAACGGAGATTCGAATTTCTGGTGAGGCTGCCACTTCTCTGCTTCAGCAAATGATCAGGATGAATTTGGTACTATCCATAAGACCTCACCAGAGGCAACTGCCGATGAAGGACATGGTCCTGAGGCAGGAAGTCCCCAGTACCATGACCAAGGGGCACATGCTACTACTGATCTACACTCAGAGCATGTTCATCTTGATTCTATCAGGAGGTCAGGTGATTTAGTAAACACTGATGATGACCTGGGCTTCTTTTATGATGTTTTAGCCCAAAACACCATCCTCGAGGATGAGGTGAGCAGTCTCAAAGAGCTGCTTGCCAACATTTCTCAGGATCAAAGACCATCTACCCCTCACAACCCACAGATGGCACCTTCCTCTGAAGGTCTCCCATACACTGAGCCACTCCAAAACACTCAGCCACCTGCCTCTGCTTCTAGCACTATTTCTCAAGGACAGAACCCCCTGAGCAAATAGCTGCTATCTTTCAACAGTCCTTACCTCTCATCACATAAAATATAACTGATATGGTCCTTAAAACCCTTGATGAGAGGCTTCCCTTAGTTATACAACCCATGATAGAGGATGCTGTGAGCAAAAGGCTTTCTGATAATCAAACCCTTGCAACCAATGCAACCAAAAAGGGGGAGATTCAGTCAGTGAAAGCAAAAAAGAAAGAGGATGACAGATAGGAAAGAAACTGAAAAGGAGAAGGTGAAGGATGCTGACATGGAGAAAGTGACTGAAAGTACTAAAGACTTTCATGTCACATACAAGAAAAGGAAAAATGAGAAGGAGACTGACTTGGAGACAATGGTGAAGAAGGCTGATGCTGAACACAACCGATCAATGGATAACATCATTGATTAGTTGTTTAGGCAAGGCCACGACACTGAAAAACTTGACTCAGAAATCAGAAAACTAGAGATTGAAGAAATCCAAGCTAGATGGGCAAGTTATGATGTGTTGGAAAGGGAAAGGTTAGAGATCATGATTAGGTTCATAGCGAAATACTTGGGTAGATCTTTGATTGAGATCAAGGCATGGTCCAGGGACAGCATCTTGGCAATAACCACCAAGATCTGTTCGTCTGAAGTATACACAAAAGGATTGGTTATTGAAGCCTTAAACGAAGCTGGTGCTAGGAGCAGGACTGAACTAGTCAAGCAATCTAAAGCCGACCTCACATCCAGAATGCTAGAACAGCCTGTCAACATTCCCACACCAAAACCACCACAATCACAACCCACCAAACCAACTCCTCTACCCTCAAAACCAGTAGCCGATGAAGTACCCCAGAAGAGGAAGAGAAGGGTACTGAGGCTAGAAGAAGATGACGAAGATAATGATGAAGATGAAGATAGGCTGCCACTCTCAGCTGTTATACAGTTGCCGAGGCCACAAGTCACTCTCCAACAATTACTCCTGAAACTCAAAGACAAATTGTGAAAGTGAAGCTAGAAGAAAAAGAGCTTCACAAACAACATGATGAGGAATTGTTAAGGAGGGTTGACAAAGCATATGCTGCCACATCTTCAATCATCAACATGAAGAAGCATGCTCTCAGATTATACACTCTTAAACATACATTTCAATATCAAAAGGAGAGAGTGAGGATTTGGCCTGATCCCAGGGTGTCTCATAGGATTCACAAGAAAAACATTCCACAGAGATACATTGGCCAAGTGAAGAAGATTGTAGATGAAGTGATCTCACTGGTCTTTGTAGTATCACCCTGAGAAATCCTAGTTGACTTCAAGAAAGCTTATAAAGCTAACCTGACCCCACAGAAGATGCTGGAAAATAAAATGGTGAAAAAGGGGTTAGTATATAAGAGGCTTGAGGAAGTCAGAAAGAATGAGCTCCAGTTGTTCTTAGAGGGTAATCACCCTGATGAATTTGCTTATAGAGTAATAACAACTATGGAACTCAAAAATGGGAAACAGGTCAAATACCTATCTGAATATTATGGGCCATAATCACTTTTTGAAGGAGGAGCTGAAGAACTTACCATGGAGGAACAGATAACCTTCCTTGAGGCCTATACAAGGGAGTCATACAGACTCATTGTTGGGAAGTAGATCTCATGGATGGGGTAACAGCTCTGTGTCCAGTTCCCCAAGACAGAGTTCCCATTCATCCTTTTCCAAACAGATCATTGAGACTTCTTCCCAGGCCTGTGCTTATATGGGTCACTTCTGAGCTAATCTAGAAGACAAAAAGACCAAATCTTTCTGCCATAATAAGTGGGACATCTTCAATAAGTTTAGAGGTTTTGGCTGCATTGGTTCAGGGGGAGTTTGTTGGACCAAAAGAACCAATGAGCCGGATCAGAAAAACCTCTAAGTCCTACAAACATCACAACAACTGCTGAAGACTTGATCAGCTGTTGTAACAAAGTCTGAAGACTTCAACAGCTGAAGACTAAAGTACTGAAGACTTCAACAGCTGAAGACCAAAGTCTAAAGATCAACAGCTGAAGACTAAAGTACTGAAGACTTCAACAGCTGAAGACTAAAGTACTGAAGACTTCAACAGCTGAAGACCAAAGTCTGAAGATCAACAGCTGAAGAACAAAGTACTGAAGATCAACAGCTGAAGTACAAAGACTGAAGACATCAGCTGATGACAACAGCTGAAGTTCAAGTACAGGTACTGAAGCCTTCAGAGTTTGTTACAACAGCCAAAGAAGCATTCTTTAGTTCTTGTGATGGTTTCCTTTCAGTAGTTTTCTTTTTATTTCAGTATTTGTAAAACGACTGAAGAGCATGTTCTTCAGTCGTTGTAGTTTCAGTAGTTTCTTTTCAGTAGTTGTAGTGACTGTTAACACTTAGTATTTTTGTAAGAAGATGTCAGCTGTTTTGACATCTTCAGTAGTTGTGTTAACTTTTAGTAGTTTGAATAATTCTGTTAGATGTCACTATCAAATGACATCAGCAGACGTCACATCTCCTATATAAGGAATGTTCCACTACGACATTCCTATATAAGGGATGATTGACCTGATTGTAAGTGTGACATTTTGCCACCACGAAAGCGCGTATTGAATGAAATCTTTGATTTGCAGAATTCTTTCTATAATCGTTTGTTCTTACTTTCAATATCAACTGTATTCTTGTGAATTGTCTAAATTCATTGTTTGATTTCCGCTGCAATACTCTCTAATCAATCAAACGAAGATCACTGATCCTAACATCGCGTACATGATATCTGGTCTTGAGGCAATGAGGTACATGAGAGATCCAATCATTCCTCGGTACATAGTGGCATCGACCAGATCACCATTCTCGTCGGGTGCTACATCATGGTTTGTAGCAAGTGGAGTCCCAGCTGCGAAAGCATTCTCCATGTCAAAACGACTGAGGATATCTCCTACATACTTGGTCTGATGTAGAAAAATCCCTTTTGGTGTCTGATCAACCTGTAACCCGAGAAAGAATTTCATCTCTCCCATGGCACTCATCTCAAACTTAGCCTTCATTATTGCTTCAAACTCTTTACATAGATCTTCGTTCTTTGAACCGAAGATTATGTCATCGACATAGATTTGGACAAGCAGTAAATCTCCATCCTTTTCTTTTATGAACAATGTACAATCAATGACACCTCTGCGAAAACCATGTTTCACAAGGTGAGTCGAGAGTTTCTCATACCAGGCTCTAGGAGCTTGATGAAGCTCATATAAAGTCTTGTCAAGTTTGTAAACTCTGTCCCGATGATATGGATCCTCAAATCCTTCAGGTTGATTGGCGTACACTGTCTCTCTAATTTCACCATGAAGGAATGCGCTCTTCACATCAAGTTGATAAACTTTAATCTTCATATACGATGCGTAGGCAAGGAAGATACAGATTGCTTCCATTCTTGCCACGGGTGCAAACACTTCATTGTAGTAAATTCCTCGACTTGTCGAAATCCTTGAACAACAAGTCGAGCCTTGTTTCTGATGATCACACCTTGATCATCTTTCTTGCATTTCAAGACCCATTTGTGCCAATGACCTTAGCACCTTTAGGTCTATCTACCAGAGTCCATACTCCTAATTTCTTGAATTGAAGAAGTTCTTCTTGAATGGCACTCACCCATGCCTCATCATTCAGGGCTTCACTAACATACTTTGGCTCGAACTGAGACACAAAGCAACGATATGCACCATCATGAAGATAACCTTTTTCCATCACCGAGGCATAATCAGCTGAATACAACTGATTTCTGGTCTAAACTCCTGATCTCACATCTCCAATGACATTATCAAAGGATGATAGACATTTAGTTGTGATCCAGGAGTGGTTGGAACAATTACCTCAGAATCAAGATTATGAACAAGTGGTTCAGTATCTGAGGCAGTAGGAGTCTGAGGTTCCGAAGATGCAGAGGCATCAATGTCAGATGCTTGTGGACTATCGGTAGGAGGAACCTGTTGCTCCTGGTTGTTCTGATCACTCTCCAGAGCTTCTTCATTAGAGGAAGAGTCACTATCTTCAAGTGCTCCCCCTGAGTTGTTAGATGAATCGCCTTGTAGTCCAGATGATGTAGATTCCTGAGATGGTGTGTTTAGAACATCATACATCATCTTTGTTGCTAACTCATCATCAGAAGTGGAGAGTGGTATGTTGAAGGACTTGAAAAATCCATCATAGTCGAAAAAGAAGGCGGGTCCTTTTCCAGCAGGTGGTGTGGTGTATCTCTGAACATCAACATTACACCACACTTCTACCTGACCCGTAGAGCTATTGTAAACCTCTTGTTCGGTATGTTGTATCCTAGAAAGATACCTTCATCAGCCTTCTCGTTGAATTTTCCCTCCTGAGTCTTCTTTAGTAGGGTGCATAGAGCGCCAAACGGCTCGAGATACTCTAGAATGGGTTTACGTCGTTGTAGTAACTCGTAACACGTCTTTCCATGGCGTTTAACTACCAAAACCCGATTTAGAGTATAACACGCATTTGCAACTGCTTCATTCCAGAATTGGATAGGCAGTTTTGAGTCTGCTAGCATCGTCCATGCTGTCTCTATCAAGCTGCGATTCTTCCTTTCAGCAACGCCATTCATCTGAGGAGTGTAGGCAGATGAACTGATGCACAATTCCCTTTTCCTTGTAGTAAGCCTCCATCCATTGATTCTTGAACTTGGTTCCGTTGTCTGAACGCACTTGATGTACCTTCAACTTATATAGAGACTCCAGAGTAGTTACTAATTCCTTTAATGACTCAAATGTTTCTGATTTGGATTTCAGAAACATCACCCAAGTGAATCTTGAGTAGTCATCAGTAACTACATAGCAGTACAAGTTGCCTGCGATGCTTCTTGTACTGATTGGACCAAATAGATCCATGTGAAGAAGTTCAAGAGGAAGTTCGATAGAATGAACTTTCTTTTCCTTATGATACTTCTTCGTCTGTTTTCCCTTCTTGCATGCAACACAGAAATCCGGAAGTTGGAAGTTTTTGACGTTAACTCCTCTCACTAGATCATTCTGGATCAATGATTCATCTTCCATGGATTAATGTGTCCCATTCTCCTATGCCAGGAGATGGATTCCTTCTTAGTAGCTTTTGACAAGAAGCACTGAACTTCATTATCCGTTGTGGAGGCCTTTGATAGATCCAAGACATAAAGTTCCTTATATCTTGAGGCAGATATTAATACTTGATCCTCCGGGATGACTTAGTCCTTTTTCAGGACATAATAATTCTTGTTGTCAAATACTACCTTAAAGTCTTTATCACAAATTTGAGAAACGGAAAGGAAGTTATTTTGAAGTTGTTAAATGTAGTTTACCTTGTCAAACTTCAATTTCTGATTACCTACTTCCCCTTGAGCTGTGATGTACCCACCTTTGTTTCCTGCAAACGAAACGTGACCTCCTTTTATCTGTTTGACATTTGATAAGAGATCCATGTTCCCTGTCATGTGCCTGGATGCTCCGCTGTCTATAATCCACGTGTTGGTTTCAACACTATAGCGAACACCCTACACATTCCATTTGAAAACATTAGTTCAGGTTAGGGAACCAAGCCTTCACTGGCTTGGGTTTCCCAGAGGCATCACACATCATAAATGTAACCCATTGACCGTTCGAGGGTGAGGGAAGCTCAGATGTCTTCTTGTTCTCATTATCAGACAATGAGGTTGATTTCTCCTTCCATAAGCCAGCTTTGTGTAAGGCCTGTTTGTGATAAACAAACAAATGGCTAATATGTTAAACTTTAGGTTCACTATCTTTTTTAGGTGGCATCATTGAGTTCCTCTTAAAAGAGCTAGGTTTTTGGTCAGGAAGTTCAACTTTCTTCCTCGGTGTTGAGCCGCAATGTGTCCATACTCTCCACAACTGTAGCAAGATCTGCTTTCTATTTTACGATTTAACTATTTTTGTGGAGATGTATGTGACACCCGGGTGACCTTACTTTGTTTGGGTTTTGACTCTGCTTGTTTAGATGTTTTGTCTGGTTTAACAAAGTTAATTTCTTTAACATTTTTTACATCTTTTTCTTTTCTATTTTCTAGACTTTGACATGATGCACGTGATTGGTTAACATTACTGGTCTTTTTAGGTTTAGATTTGACAGTTGTTGAACCAGACTTTGTACCAACCTTTACAAACTCTTTGTCCAGATTAACGCAAGGCATTTTACCTTTTGCCTTTAAAGCGGCCTCCTTTTGTTTAGTGCCAGATTCATTTGATGAACATGTGGAATCTGGATCACTTACCAGAGGAGTGGATACCACATGATCCTTGATTGGATTTTTATTAATTGGTTTACTTTATTGTTCTTCAAGGCTCATATGATGGTTGAACCACTTTATAACCCAAACCCTCCCCATTATTACGTTCTCTCACTAAGTGTTGGACTATGTGTGAAGAACTAGTCCAACTATGCAGTTTTTGTTTTAGGAATTAACTTCTACTTCTAAAACTGCCTTTTGTTTCTTGGTGTCCTCTAGGGAGTTTAGATAGTACCTAATGTCATTAGCTTGGTTAAAGGCTACAACTTCTGTTTCCCTAAGCTGTTTGTTCAACAGGCCTATCTTTTTTTTGTAACTATGCTTATTTTGTTTTAACACTCTATTAGCTTCAATGCACAGTTCCAAGTCCTTTACTAACTTATCATTATGATCTAATAACCAAGCAAATTTTAAATCAATGCTTTCCCTAAATTTATTACAGTCAAAACAAGCATGATCATTAAAAAGTTGGTTAGTAGTACTTACCTGAGCAAGTTTTGATGAATCAGCCATCAATACAGAATCTGGTGTTTCTGGAGCTGGTGATTCTGATGTTGTCGCGGTTTTCCCTTCTTCAGGCAGGTAGTTGACCACTGGTGAAGTTTCTTCTGAGTTTGACATCGTGAGTTCGACTACAATATCTCCTTCACTAGCGGAGTCATCATCTATATCCTCCACACTAACGATATTAGATTCTCATGGTGAAACAAACCGAAAGCTCCAGTCCTGTCCTTCATCATCATGAGCAGTCAGGGCTTTGGGATCCTTGCTTGATGAAGTAGGACTGCTAGTGGGTTTATCCTGACGATTGAAGGAGGAGAAAGGATTCCCATTGCCAGTCTTCTTTGGCTTCACGCACTCCCTTTTGATGTGCCCTTTCTCACCGTAGTTGAAGCAAGTTACCTTGGTTTTATCAAAGCCGAAGGTAGTGTCCTTAGTTGCAATCAAATTTTGTCCAGTCTTTTTGACAAACTTCTTAGCTCTCCAGACAGCACTTGCTAAGGCCCACATTATGTCCATTTGCTCTAGCTCTATCTCATCCACCTGCTCATAATCCTCATCTGCCAATGGCAGTTCCCAATTTTACCAGCAATTAGTCCATCATAGGAGTGGACTACTGCAACTAAGAGATCCATGTGCTCTTTAGCTACCTCAACTGTCATATTGCCGAAGTTCTCGGTCTTCAGCTTTGCTGCATTTGCTTCAGGTGCAATGTATTGGGTACCAGACGACCTTGACATTTTTGACCCAGAAGTAGAGGCTTGAGAAGGACTAGACGAGCTTGATACAAAAGCTGTTTGAAGAGGTGCTCCAGATGTTTTGGCTTGAGGAGTCGCGTTGTACAGTGCAGGATTCTGATCATAAGAAGACTTTTAAGCTCTATACTTTATTCTTAGCTCTTCCTCTCTCAGCTTCAAAATGAAGTCATTGATATCTAACTTCGTTAGCATACCATTCTGTTTGAGATTGGAGACAAACGAGACCCATTTCTCTGGCAGCCCATCTGCAAAGTTAGACACTTTGTCCTCCATTGACGTCGATACTCCATGAGTGTGCATCTCACTCATCAAGTGGTAGAGCCTATCGATAACATCATCTAGGCTTTCTTTTCCCATCGAGGAGAAGTTGTCAAACTCCTTCTTTAAAGCCTTAGCCTTTATGGCCTTCAATGATGCGTTTCCGTCATACCTTTTCTCCAATGCATCCCGTAGTTTCTTTGCTTGTGTATATTCCAAGAATTGATGGAAAATATCCTTTGGAATTGACTGTGAAAGCAAAGCATGAACTTTCTTTTCGACATTGTATTTGACCTTTTGTTCATCAGTCATGCCACCCGGTGTGAGTTTGACACCATCAGCTCCTACAGGCATGCTGTACCCCGTCTCTGTAGACTCCCACAGATTGGGATCTACTCCATTTAAGTAGATCTCGAAACATTTCTTCCATTGTGGGTTTTCGTCTAAAGTGATTAGCTCTGGGGGCTTGTTGTGATTCCCCACTTCATTCTCCAGTAGGAGTAAGTTTTGTATATGTGAGTCTCTCCCTGCTGTGAATGCTGATTATTGGTCTTCCATTGCTATAAACTTTAACTTTAAACCAAACTGTTTTATTAGTGCGAATGAATGTGTGAGACTAGGCTATTCGGGCAATTGACCTATGCGGATGGTTCAATCGTGTGACTGAAACAATGTGGATGACTCAGTCGGGCGAATGAACTAATGCGGTTGAATAATGCTAATAGTCTTCTTAGTCGTACGAATGGAAGTACGAATGAGTCCAATCGTGCATATGGGGGATGCGTATGAACTCAGTCGTGCGATTGAGTCAATCGTGCGACTGGGCCTGCTGGATTTCGAAAATTCGTAGGTTTAAGGTGTTTGAACACAAAAACACGAATTTCTTGCTAACCCTAATTGTCATATGCAGGAAAAAACTTAACTTTACGATCAGGAGACGTCCAAAACCCGATTTGACACAAAAGATTGCGTTTTTGAGTGTAAAAACACAATTTTTATATCAAAACGATTGAATTACACGTAAATCTAGAGCCAAGGCTCTGATACCACTTGTTAGGATCGTGTACTGGATGAATACTAACAGATTTACGTGTATACCGAATCAAATAGTGCGGAATCCTATTTGATTGGCGATCCAATCAGTGAGAACGCACGTAGAATCATTTAAAGATTGAATCTAAACATTAAGAACGATTAGCAATCGATCTACTGCGATCTATGAAGTTGGAACAGGTTGTTAGAGGTCTCTGGACGGCTAGGGTACGTCTAGGTATTGAAGTATTCAAAGTGTCTGGTTTTTCCACGATTTAAGTGGTATTTATAGGTTAGGGTTTCTCAATCGTGCGACTGGACCATTTGCATGGTTCAGTCGTGCGATTGAGTCATGTGGTTGATCCATTCGTACAACTGAGTATTCAGTCATGCGACAGAGTCAATCTCATGTTACAATCATGCGACTGATCCAGTCTCCTGGTTTATTCGTACGACTGGTTCATTAGCATGAAGTTGTTCATGCGTATGGTCCATTAGCATGGGCTAATCGCATGAGAACTTCATCTGATTAAGTTTGAATATATTTCATAATCATTAATTGATTTAGATATTATTCAAACAACCACAACCTATATAGTTAGTTCAATATGCATTATTACATACCAACCAATGAAATATTCAACATTATAAGTACAACCACATGTTGTATTTCATTAGGTACCTGTACAATTATATATGTGTAAGACGATAAAAACATATTACATTAAATTCGGAAACTAGGGACACATGTATCTACACATTGTCTTGATTTGGTATGTCATGGCGGAAGGCAAATAACGAACATAGCCAGCTTCCATCGCGAAATCACAACTGTTATTACTTATGAGATTAGATTTGCTATCTATTTTAATGCACTAGCTTATGTTTTACAACTGCTATTACTTATGATAAATTAAAACCTCTTGAACTCACCAACCATCATGTTATATTTTAGTATGTTTTTCTCAAGTCATTAATATCAAGTGCCCTTAGGAGCATAGAACGTGGCGAGCATATTCCTTCAAACACACATTCGTTTACGTCTGGTTTTGTATTTACATTTAGACAATGGTTAGGGCGCGTGTTTTGTGCATTTAACATTTTAGTATTTTGGGTTTGAAACATTTACTAAATGCTTCCTCGATGCTTTAATGTTTTAAACTCTAATTTATTTTTAATTGTTACATACAGAGTCGTTGAGAGTAACTAATGACTTGGATCCTGGTTTTTTCACACGCCTCGCGGTAAAACCTTGCATGTCGATTTTAAGGGTGTGACACAAATCTATGTGCCCCCCACCTTGTGTTAAATTTTTATCAACCCAAATCAAGAGCTTAACCCTTTGGACCCCACCAAAGGCTGCTATCCCTGAACTATCCAGCAGATGCTTTGGGTCTGGTTTTTTAGGAATGTTACATGTTGTCAGATGATTTATCCTTAACCAAGCTGATAAGTATTCTTATAGTAGTTTTGACTGTTCTGGAAAGGATTCATCAATTGCTTGTATGTTGATGACATGTTGATCTTTGGTACATACCAAGAGAAGTTGATAAAACTAAAGAGTTTTTTTCATAAAAAATTCCATGAAAGATATGAGGGTGGAAGAAGTAATTCTTAGAATAAGAATCACATGAGGGAGCGATGGAATTACAGTCTTAGAATCTCATTACATTAAGAAGAAATTAAATAAATTTAATTATTTAAATTCCCTTCTAGTTGGAAGTCTTATAGATCTTATTGTTAAGCTTAAGCCAACTCCTATTGCTCAGTTGGATAGTGCTAAAAAAATAGGATGTTTGATGCATTAAATGTTTAGTACGAGACCTGATATAGCATATGCCCCGGGAAAAATGAGTAGGTACACAAATGATCCAAGCTCAAATCACTAGCAAGTAGTGAATATACTATTTAAGTACCTGAAAGGAATAATGAAGTATGGTTTATTCAAGTTCACCTTTTATTCTACAAAGGTTTTCAGATGCAAGTAAGATTACAAATTTAGAAGATCATTTGTTTACTAGTGAATTGATATTTCTACATGGTGGAGGTGCAATTGTGTCACACTCCTGCTTATAGCGGAATCATGAGAATGTAATGGACGGGATCGTCGTAACACATTGATAGTTAAGAGAAATGCATTAAATGATGAAAAACCAACGTGTCGTGACGTCATCCTACACAAATGGAGGTTTATGTTGTAGTTAGTCAATTACACGACAAACATAATTAAACAAGTATAATGAATTTGAATCCCACAACCTGAGAACTAGTAAAGGAAAACACACCCAACAATGATAACATAAAGTAAAACACAATTGTTTGAAACATAGAGCAAGTCTAAACATGAATTCCTTAAGTTCATCCCAAAGACATCAGCTCGAGCTATCCTTGATGATTTTTACCTGAATAGATATGTTTAAAAAATCAACATATGGTTGGTGAGTTTATAATAACTACTATGTTGGACATAAGGATTCATACCACTTTTCCTCAACATTCTATCTTAGCTTTGTATTTCGATAGTCAATCCATACTCACTACTACATCAAAACTCCCTAACCCAAAAGGTATCAAATCTATATTAAATGCATGGTCCTTTAACATTAAGGTACAAATTCTAATTATCTCATATTCTCATTAGACTCGACAAATTTACCATTAGACTTTATTACAGAGTAACTAGTCTCTAAACAACTGGGGTCCAAATCAAACAAATGAACAAACTCAGAAGAAACAAAATCTAGTAACTAGTCTCACTAGTTTTTCCTAATGTCCCTCTCAATTTACTTTGATCCAGGTGCCATAGGTGCCGGATGAAAGATAATCCTTGTGAATCTCATGGACGTAGCATGACGCTTGTCAATATGAGTTTGTAACATTACATAACTGTAGTTAATATATTAAATATAAAAAGTATAGAATATAAAATATAATAAAGATATGAAAAAAAGCCGAACCACATTTTCACCACATAATCACATATGGGTCATGGGCGCATGTTGTTTGGTTGATGGGAGAGTAAAGCCCGTTGATTATAATAAAATCGCCATACCTATTGGAAAGTTAAATACGATATGGGCCAAACTCACACTTAGACCAAAAGTCAAAGCCCTTTAATATTTTCGTCGTCTTTGCTTTTTATGTTGGAAGTATACATGAATACATGATTGTGGATTAAAGATACACCCTTTTAAATTCATTCTACAGATGTGATACTTATCCTTTTTAATTAGGGTTATTAGATTTTAATACTTACAATTTTGTTTATTACTCAATATTAATTTCAATTCCAAAAATGTATAAAGACACTTCTAATTTTAAGTTTATTTTTCTTCAACAATCTCTTTTTAACTGAGAGTTAACGCCCGTTAGTTTTTTTGATTAAATGACGCTAACTTTGAGCAAGTTTTCAACTATGCCTTCGTCCAACCTCTATAAGATCATTTTTTAAGTTTCTAGCCTCCATCGTCACTTGAAATCAATCGTCACTTGAAATCAACCTTTAACGAGTCAAGTGATTCAAATCATAATGTGAAGATTGATGGGTTGTAGGTTGTAGAAGTTTTAGACTGACGGACCCGAAAGTTGATTTAAACTTCAAGCTTAGTGTTTTTGTCATATAAGTAGTCCACGTCATAAAAAAACTAACGGTGTTAACTTTCAGTTAGTAAATGAATGTTTCAGGAAAATAAGCTTAAAGTTGGGAGTATCCATAAACATTTGCTAAGTTGGGATCAATCCGGCCAATATATAAAAGTTGAGATTATTAAAAATCAATAACCCTTTTAATTAAGCTACTATTCTTTTCTTTTATAACTTTTAGTATATTAAATAAAGCATATCTATATTAATATTTGTATCTGTATCTGTATCTGTATCCGTATCTGTATCTGTATCTGTATCTGTATCTGTATCTGTATCTGTATCTGTATCTGTATCTGTATCCGTATCCGTATCCGTATCCGTATATGTATCCGTATCCGTATCCGTATCCGTATCCGTATCCGTATCCGTATCCGTATCCGTATCCGTATCCGTATCCGTATCCGTATCCGTATCCGTATCCGTATCCGTATCCGTATCCGTATCCGTATCCGTATCCGTATCCGTATCCGTATCCGTATTTGTATCTGTATCTATATAATAAAAGAATAACATATACTATATAATAAAGGAATGATAGATGTGTCACGTGGCGTGTTTATAGAGCATCTCTTAGCTTATTTTTCCTTCAAAATCATGTTCCGTGATTGATTTTCAAATAATTTTTAAATACAATTAATTAAGTTAACAATCACACATTTATGGCATCCATTTTCTTCGTTTTCCTTCACTCAATCCTTACTTGAAATTAAAAAACTAAAATATACAGATGATTCGATCAAAATTGTTAAAAAATCATTACTAACATTTTGAAAAAAATATAAATAAAAGTTCCTTTAATTAAAGAAAATTTGAATGATTTGTTTATTTAAAAACATGTTATTGGATTTTAATAATCTGAACTTTTATTTATTGGTCGGGATTAATTCCAACTCAGAAAATGTTTACAAATACTTCTAACTTTGAATTTATTTTCCTGCAATGATCCCTTATGAGAGTTAACTGTCGTTAGTTTTTTTTATGAAATGAGCCTAACTATGAACCATTTTTTTTAACTCCAGCACCTCTAATCTTAATTAGGTCCGTTTTCCATTATCTAACCTTCATAATCACATGAAATCTACCTCCAATGAGATTGGTGGTTCAAATCAAAAGGTGAAGATTGACGGGTTTATGTGTGCGGAAGTTTCAAATTGACGGTTCTGATTATAAATTTTAACTTTTTGTTTAGTGTTTTGGTCACAAAAATAGTCAATTTCATAAAAAAAAACTAACGGTGTTAACTCTCAGTTGGTAATGGATCGTTGGAGGAAATAAAATTAAGATTGAGAGTATTTGTAAACATTTACTGAGTTGGGATTAATCCCTGCTAATAAATGAAACTTGGAATTATTAAAATCCAATAACCCTTTAAAAACTTCAAGTAGTTGTTTAAAAATATTTTTAGTATATTTTATTTTAAGTTAAAGTTATTAGCTATCACATTATATTCATATTTAAAAACAAGCGATTTGATTAAATACGAAAAATTAAAAATTCATATCGTAAACCAAAATCTTATTTTCTCCAACCTATTTTTAAAATAAACCCTAAAACAAATAATTTGAAACGACTATAATCATGTACCAATATAGTTAAAAATCGAGTTGTCTAATATATATTAATTTTATTACAAAGGTAATGAACAAAATTAGCAAATAAAAATAAATTGTATAATAATAAAAATCTATAAATAAAATTACATTTTATAAAAATAAAACTAAATTATTACTAATATTTATGATAGTTTTTAAACAAAAGTGGCTAAAAATAAATAAAAGTAAAGAAAATAAAATTAAAATACATAAAAAAAGAAAATAAAAGATTAATAATAACATATTTCATCATTTTAGGGTTAAGGACAAAGTGATCATTTGAGAAAAAAAAGTTTATAAAAATAAACATGATTAGAAAAGAGAAAAAAACATAAAGAAAAGTAAAATACATAAAATAAAAACATAAATGAAAAAAATAAAGGATTAGTGACAATTACAGATTTCATATTTAAAGGGGTAAGGGTAAAATGTTATTTTACAAAAAACGAACTGAAAAAGTTAATTTTTATTAGTATAAAAAACATAAATCATGAGAAATTTTCAAATAAAGGACGTTTAATGTACTATCAAAGTTTAAGACCAAGATGCATAATGTTTTTAATCAGTTTATTAAAAAATGATATCTTTTTACTTCTTTCTAAAATGTGTTTTTAATGGAAAAAAAATATTACGATAAATTAAAAAACATTACATAGGTATGTTTCACATAGGGTTATAAACATTAGGAAACCTTTTTTTTTGTTAAATCTGTATAAAATACCATTTTACTATTTCAGTAAAACAATGAAACAAAGTTTTTTTAATTTCTAACAATTTTAAGATTCCCAAATGAACCAAAGAATCATAAACAACCAATTAAGTGGGTTCAAATATAAAACACAAAAGAATGTTTTACTTCAAATTCTATTGGTTGTGTGATTTTAAATTCCCTCTCTAGGTTGAAGGATTTTGAAATCACATAACCAAGCGAATTTAAAATAAAACATTCTCTTAGGTTTTACATTTTATTATCCACTCAAACATAATTTTATTTAAAAGTTATACTCATTTTCTAATTTCATTTCATTCATTCAACCAAACGCCCTCTAAGTGTTCAACCATTATAATCGAGTAATAATTTGTCCAAGCCCTTAAAGGCTTGATGATAAAACGTAAAATTAGTTATTGATAATAGGAGTGACTCTCTATATGTCATGCACTTTTTATTGGTTAACCCTCTTAAGAGATTGTGCTATATAAGAAGGAACTACAACGTATATATAATAGATTAGAAATCTAAACACAATCATTGACGGAATAATAACAAACATTTTCATAACTATAAACGCATGTTACCAACAATCATTAAATCTTAGCTTCCTTTTAGAAGTCTCTAGAGACGATTAGACTTGCCACGATATCTACTTTTTTTATTCCTCAAAACCAAAATTATTATATTTTATTGTTAGAAATTATAAAATTTGGTTTGAATTTTCTCTAGGGATAAACAGACAAATCTGTTTGTACAGAAATAGCTTCTAACAGGTAAATTTCAACTTCAACTAAAAGATAGCTGTTTTTAATGAGGAGTTTTAATTCAAACCTTTTAATAAAAGAAAGTGTAAAAGTTCGGTGTAGTAGCTGTAATGTCAACCAAGTCACAATGTCACATAGCAATCTAAATGTCTTAATATCCTCCTTGATTGGCGTGATGAAGAAAATACCTCTAAAAAATACAACCAATTGAATTTATGAATGGTATGCATGTTCATAATTAAATAAGAAAGAAAAATTTTCATGTAAGCGTAAAAGGTGGCCTAATCTCGTTATTTATTGATAATGATATATAGATCGTATGATATATAGATCGGATGATATATTGTATTATAAATAATAAACGTTAAAATAAGTAAAAGAAAAAATATTATTGTTACTTTTAAACTACTTTTCATCTCTTGAGTTTATATAATTCTTACATGTTTTTATAATATATTAGGTTAATATCTCGTGTATTACACGAGTTGAATAAATAAAATAATAAATAATTAGTAATAAAAATTTATAAAATTAAAAACTATGTTTGAAGATAAAATATGATTATAATTGCATATAAATAGTTATTTCAAGTAAATAAGCAATATATAGGTTATAGATAGATGGATATATAGATAGTTTAGAAACTCATTTATTAAACGGATTATAGTTAGTAATAAACACAAAAAATTACAGTACAATATTTTAATATAAGATATGTATAAAATTATATTTACGTATTTGTTCAAGAAATAAAACGATTATACTATTTTTAACTCACTTCTCTAAATAGTTTCACTTTTAAATATTATTTTAAGATTTTTTTATAAAATTTATTGTTTATAAAAATCTTGTTTATTAAAAAACTCAAGTTCCTAATTATTCTGGTTGTTTTAATGAAACAACTTTTAGAAAATTCTATATTTGTATAATTATTTTAATAATTGTTTCAAAAAGTTTAATGTTTTAGAAAAGATATGAATTTTGATTGTTTTAGTAAAATTTATTTTAGAAACATAGTTTGATTTTAAAAAATGTAAATGAGAGAGAAAAATGTATTAATTGACCAAGTTAATTTTTATGAAGAGAAAAATTATTTTAGTGTTTAAATTACTTTAATACTTTTTGAAGGGGAAATAAAATAAGGATATTTAGAAGAATAACAAGTGTTAAAAAGGTGGTTTAAAAAGATGACAAATGATAAAAAAAACTTTCTTTTAATAGTATTTATAGATTTATAGATATGTATATGTAAGGCCCTGTTCCCGGGACGCTTACAGCTGGTCATTTATCGCACATAAAACATATATTTTCATTAACTTAAATATAATGTTGCGGCGCAAACATTAAAACAAACATTTTCATTTCATTATAATAAACGCTTTTGCAAAATAATACAACATTCGTTACAAAACACCGTTTGTTCGCATTACAATGCAAAAACATTAAACGAAAGAATCTCATCCAAAAAGAGCCGAGTAGCCGCCCCGTGTCATCCTCAGCAACATTACCTGCCAACTGGAAACACATAAAAGTCAGCGTTGCGAAGTGAGTTCTAGTTTTATGATAAAACATACTTTATCTTTCGTTTAAAACCGTTCTCTACAATCGTACGTGATCATGCACTATACATACACATAGATAATATCATTATTATCTTCATCATTTGTTCGCTAACTTCCGTTCATTCATCGTACGTCATTATCATTCACTTTCTTTCACTCCCGTTCACTTCATAAGTTACTTTCATTCGTACGTTCATCTTTACTCCTTTACATTCCATACGAAACCATGAACTTTACCAACCGTCATGCATAAAGTGGGTACTGGGCCGAGGTCTATTATAGACCCCCAGTCATGGCGCCCGGTGGCCTGACCACAATACCTAGGGTAAATTTAGGTGTACCATTGCCATGTGCTATACCTCACCGTCATGCATAAAGCGGGTACTAGGCCGAGGTCTATCATAGACCCCAGTCATAGCGCCCGGTGGCTTGACCACAGTACCTAGGGTAAGCGACAAAGGTTCTATACAGATGGTCGGTCATAAAGACAAACCCCGGTGTGCATCCTTCCGGGGTAGCTAACCCACACACTGTTGAACTGACACCTTTCATTGGGCGTGTTTCCACATACAAGGCTTGCAAGAGTTACTTTACTTTCCTTCGTTCATTAATGCATACATTCATTCTTTACATTCCCCTTTTCATTATCTTCTACTTTACGTTACATAATACTTTCAGTTTATTCATTGACATTTAACGTAAAGCCACAAGAAAATAATCATACATAACATACATCATACATACCATCATACATCACATACACCATCACATAAGCATCAATCATAAACTACATACACCATCACATCATCTATGACCTCGAAAGTCAACTTACATGAACCCCTGAGAATCTCCCTAGTCCAAGCCTACATCTACACATTTTCCCAAAAATCAGAAAGTAAACTAAGTTCTTTCGGGCGCATGAGCCCAATTTGGGCGTATGGGCACCATTCAGTCGCATGGCCTTCCAGGTGCATGAGGACACTTAGGCGTATGGACACTATGGGCGAATGAACACTTAGGCGTATGGACTCTCAGTCGCATAGCCTTCAGTAGCATAACTTTCATGCGTATGAACCTCAGTCGCATGGCATTTGGGTGTATGGGCTTCAGTCGCATGATCTTCAGCCGCATTTCCCCCAATCGCACGACTTTCATCCGCATTTCCTCCAATCGCATAACTATTAAGGCACATGACCATCAGTCGTCGCATGACTGTCAGGTGCATGACCTTCAGTCGCATGACTTCCATGCGTATGGACCTCAGTCGCATGCCTTTCACCCGTATGGCCTCCAGTCGCCTGCCATTCGGTCGCATGGCTTTCAATCGCATGAGCTCTAGCTGGGTGCAGAATGCAGTCCCCTTCGAACCTGCACTACAGTTTTCGGCTTCCAGCCCTTTTCTAACATGTTCTAGGCTTAAACCAACCATCCTAAGCCCTAGAAACACAACCACAATATCATTCAAGCATCACAAGCCCAAACCACGAACCCCAACTGTTCGCACACACACACAAACATACCCGAACAGGATTAACATCCACATAACCAAAAACGATTTGCTATGTGTTCCAGCCCCAAAATCAGTTAAAAACGTGTAAAAGAGGAGTCCTAGAACTCACACTTGACTTCGGGTATAGCTTCCAACAAACCCGCTTGACTTCGACTTTGCATTTGATTCTTCAAGAAAACCTTAGCTTCAGCTCTTTTCCCCTTCTCTCTCTCTAGAACCGAATGGAATGGTGAATGGTAGAGTGGTGTGGGCAGCCATGCTCTTTTACACCCACTTTTCCAAAGTTTTATTTCTTTTGGCAAGATTGGTTTCTCAACTTGGACTTTATTTCTTTTCTTTATTTTTCTTCTTTCTTTAGCTTCAAGAAAATAACCAGGTGTTACAGTATAAAATTAATAGGTTTATCATCTTTAATTAAATATTATTATATTTAACAATAATATATTTAATGTCTTCGATGGAATTTTGATTATAACTGTTTGTCCAAACTAATAATGAAAGTACGTCTAAATTGTACAATTAAAACAATATGTCTAAGCTATTAACAACGTTGTATCTAAACCATTGTGTGCATCAACGGAATCCAGATAGAACGAATAAGCAGAACTATAACAAATTATAATCGTGTATTTAAAACGTTACCACTACGCGTCTAAAACCTTTTATAATTTTCAGGCTACATATACAATAGCTCTAAAATGCATGTTTCACATTCTAACATCTCATGCGTTTTACACACAAAAATCAAAAGAGATTTAGGTAGTGTTTGGTTGGAAGAATGGAATGAAATGGAATTGAATTGAGAAACTAGTATAATTTTCAAGTAAAATTATTTTTGAGTGGATAATGAAATGTAAAACCGAAGGGAATGTTTAGCCTCAATTTCTTTGGTTGTAGATTTCAAAATCCTTCCATCTAAAGAGGGAATTTGAAACCTCACAACCAAGAGAATTGAAGTAAAACATTCATTTGGGTTTTACATTTTATTAACCACTCAAACATAATTTTACGTGAAAATTATACTAGTTTTTCAATTCCATTCCATTCTTCCAACCAAACACTCCCTTAAATATTAGCAATATATGATTTCTATTATTCTCTTCTAAATAGTACTAAGAAGATTATATTAATGTTATTATATTATTGAATCATTTGAAAATACTGAAAATTTTATGTAAATAATGATACATGTTATAAAATAAATAGTTTATCTTAAGTGTATTCATAGATGAGTATTTATGGGCTAGTTAATTTAAAAATTAATAATAGTTTGCGAAGCTTACAAAGCAACAAGAATGTGGCGTGTACGTGACATTGCGATGAGAGGTATATGAGACCTCTTGCTAAATTGCCTCACATCAAGGGCTCAAAATTTGTAAAGTGCATGTATAAGTAGCTACGTGATTAATAAAGCTAGATCAAAAGTTATTATAAATATACGTTAAATAATTACACACACAATAATGCAACATATCTATATCTATATTATATTAAAAAACATTAGAGGGGTATTTTAAAATACCATAAAATTAAAAACAAATACATAATTTAATGCATAAGATACAATCAATTTTAAATGTAAAATAGTACTTACAACATTATTTACACATTACCCCTTACAATTAGTTACATAATAACCTCACACTTAGTAATATTCACATAAAAATATTCATTATCTACCCATAATTAAATAAAAAACTTATTTTGTTTAAAATTTTAAGTATATCTTTTAATCTATCACATTTAAAAACTTTTTGAGACTACAATTATAACTTGTATTTTTTTAACATTTTGGTGTAAACTTTTTGCTGAACCGATCTCTATTATGTGAGGTACATTAAGTAAACGAGTAAATGTATAAGTAGTCATACATAACCACTTAATACATACATAACCCACTTATATACATACATACACGTATATAGATATACGTATATATATACATAAATCTATATTATACGTATATATATATATATATATATATTATATATATATATATTATATATATATATATATATATGTATATACGTATTTATACGTATATATATATAGATATATATATATACATGTGTATGTATATAGATATACGTGTGTATATATATACACGTGTATATATATATAAATATATATATACGTATATATATATACGTATATATATACGTATATATATATACGTTATATATACGTGTATATATATACGTATATATATAAATATATGTATATATATATGCATGTATATATATATAGATATATAGATATATATATATAAATATATACACGTTATATATATATACTTACATATATATATATTAATATATCTATATACATATATATACGTATATATGTATATATATATACGTATATATGTATATATATATATATATAGATATATATATATATATATACGTATATTATATAAGGACCATTCATTGGCTTTTTAAGGTCCTTTAGCAACAGGTGTACCATACTTAACACAAGATACAATTTCGTAAAGTTTACTAAAAAGTCGAATGATGCTATCTTTGTTGAATATTCTCCAACTCTATTACTTATAGAGTTTATAACAACAAAAATCAACAATTTGAGGAATCATCCAATATTGTTGTCAATGAGTACACTCCTTGTGTTAGGGGCAATGGCCCTGATTAATTTTGACTTAGAATTGTTCCCCAACTATTCTAATCCATTCTGTGAGAATGTTTCAGCTAGAACAGGTCCTTAAAATGATCATGATCAACTGTTTGAGTTGCCCAGACCCTGTTCAAATTCTCCAAGAGTGACTGAAGATCCAGCTCCAACTATCTTAGATCAAGTAGCATAACTCTTTCAAGAGATAGTGAAGCTTCAACTAGTGTCCTTCAAGTGACACTGAATAACACCTATTGATAGAAGCAGTATTCTGAAGGAACATGCAACTGTAATGTTGCTTCTCAGTCAATCATTGATGATAATGTTTCTCTTTCATTCAATCAGTACCCATTGAATGACATTGACACAGTAGCTGGCCCAAGTGCTCATGCTCCCGAGCAAAATATGTCCAACTTGGATTTACCTTTGCAACTGGAAATGATTCCTAGACTAAGGATTCACCACACTCATCCAGCTGAGAACATCATAGGAGAAGTCTCTAAAGGTGTAAGAACAAGGGGAAAAACTCATCATGGGAATGTCTTCTAGTACTCATGCTTCTTGTCTCATATGGAACCCAAGAAAGTAGAAGAAGCCTTAAAGGATAGTTGCTGGGTTGAATCAATGCAAGAGGAGTTGCTTCAATTAAAGAGACAAAAGGTTTGGAACTTTGTTCGCTACCATCTGGTCAAGTACCTATAGGCACCAAATGAGTATTCAAAAATAAGAGAGATAATAAAGGCTCGATCATCAAGAACAAAGCTAGACTGTTTGTTCAAAGATATACCTAAGAGGAAGGAATTCAATACTGATGTCTTTGCACCTATTGAAAGACTTGAGGCAGTTAGAATCTTTCTTGCTTATACTGCATCCAAGAATTTACTGTCTATTAATTGATGTCAAGTGTGCCTTTCTATATGAAAATATAGATAGGGAGGTCTATATGTGCCAACCTCCAGGATTTGAAGACCTATAACACCCCAACTATGTGTGCAAGCTAGATAAAGCTCTTTATGGGTTGCACCAAGCACCTAGGCTGTGGTATGAGACTCTATCTCAATTTCTTTTGAAGAATGGTTACACTCGAGGCACTATTGATAAGACTCTTTTCATAAAGAAGTTTGGGAAAGACATGTTGCTCGTTCATGTCTAGTTGATGATATCATATTTGGTCTTCAAATGACCAAATGTGTAAAGAATTTGAGAGTATTATGAAGAAGATTGAGATGAGTTCATGAAAAAAATGGACTTTTTCTTTGGAATCCAAGTGAAGCAGATGAAGGAAGGTTTCTTTATCAATCAATCTAAGTATGTCTCTGATATCTTAGAGAGATTTGATATGAAGGATTGTAAGCCAGCCAAGACACCTATACCTAGAAACCATGACCTTTGTCTTGACTTTAAGAGGGAGGATATTGATCAACATCAGTATAGGGCAATCATTGAGTCTCTGATGTATCTCACAACAAATAGACCTGATATCATGTTTCCTACATGCATATGTGCAAGGTATCAGGCTGCTCCAAAGGTGTCTCATCTAGTTGCTGCCCAGAGAATCCTTAGATACCTCAAAGGAGCACCTAAATTAGGTCTTTGGTATCCTAGAAATAGTAACTTCAATCTCTATGGCTATTCAGATAATGACTATGGTGGCTGCAACATCAACAAGAAATCCATATAAGGTGGATGTCAATTTCTTGGTCGAAGGATCATCTTATGGTAATGCAAGAAGCAATCCTGTGTCTCTACATCTACTGCTGAAGCTAAATACATTGCTGCTACAAGTTGTTATGCTCAGCTACACTGGATTCAAAACTAGATGCTAGACTATGGATTCAACTCATGAGCACTCCTATGCATATTGACAACAATAATGCTATCTCCATTACTGAAAATCCTGTGAAGCACTCAAAGACAAAACACATGATATCAGGTACCACTTCATTAGAGATATTCAAAGTTGATTAAAAAGAACAGTATGCTTATTTGTTCACTAAATCTTTTGATGAAAAAAGATTTAAATATCTTATTACAGCTATTGGGATGATAAATATTGATTAGTCTATCTCACTTGAAAACCTTTTTGAAATGTCTAATGTCTTTTGTCATAACAATCTAAGCCTTGTTACATTAGGTTAAAATTTTCTAAGTATGGGTTTCTCCGAAGAGAAATTAACCTTCGGAAGATTCTTTTCATATCTTCCGAAGCTAAATTACTCTAAAGGAAATGTTCTTCTCGGAAGAGTTTTTAAGTCACGGAAGAAGCGATTGATTGAGTACCAAATCTACTTCCGAAGAATATAAAACTCTCCATTCGGAAGGCCCATATTACTCTTTGAAGTAAGAAATTTACCATCGGAAGTAAAATTAGCTTCGGAAGAAGATTACCCTCAGAAATCCTTATACTCAAAAGAAAATATTACTGTGTAACAAAAATCTTTGGGCCCCACATAGTAAAAAGTAAAGATTTTGTTAATGATGTCGGAATTTTTTAAATGGTTTTTAACCTTACCGACACTATCACATCTTACCCCAAACCATCATTTCACCTTATCCAATATCCTAAAAACCGCCATTCCACCCATTTAAATAATCCTGACTCTTCACTTAAATCTTTTTACCAAAATTTACTATCCAAAGCTTCCTTCACCTCAAATTCACCCTACTTAAACTTGTTTCATCGTCTTTTTTTCTTACAATGGCACTCAACCCTCAACACAACCAAGTCGCACTCCTTGACTCTACCAAGAATGCTGACGTCTCAGACATCATCTCCTTTCTTACCCAATCTACCCACTTTACCGCTCTGACTGAGAACCCCGTCGTTTACTTGAATCACATGGAAGAATTTTGGGGTAACCATCAAATAGCACTCCTAAATGGAGTTAGGGTTATTAAGATGTGATACCGGTCAAACAGGTCAATGCTCGAAACCATTTTTAATAATAAATTTATGGTTATTTAATTATTATACCTGATTAATTGAAAACCCTGCGTTAACGATTCTAACAAATCACAAACTACTTGTGACTAATAATAATAAAAATTGTAACTAAATTAATAATAACTTAATATTAATGCTACTAATGACAATTATAATAATATTAGTAATTAATAAAATTAATGGTGATATATATGATTGGGGAGGTGTGGCATGGATGACAACTTGTCATCCATATGTCTACAAACCCAATATTTAAACACCCATCCTCACAACCTCTTCATTCCCCACACCCATTCCACTTCCACACACACACCACTACCTCATCGGCCACCACACCACCATCTGCCACCCTACCACCGATCACTTGCCGCCCGCACCACCACGCCTGCCGCTGCGACGACCACACCTCCATCTCATCGCCACACGACCACACCTCCATCACCATCGACCACTATCGACCACCACCTACACCATTGGCCTCGTCGCCACCTCGAACACCATCACCACCCATAACAACAACCCCCCATTGTCTCTCGGCAACCGCAAACACCGCCACCACTAGTGACCTTCACCTACATTCTCTCTAAGGATTTAGTTGTGAAACTTCGAATAAAACCCGAAGTTTTATTCGGAAGTTGAAGATTACGTGCTATCATTGTATGTATGGTTCAATATATTGTACTTAAAGTATTCTTGATTAAACTATTTAGATTTCTTCATGCATGGGTGATCAAGATGAAGATCTTGATGAACCCTAGTTTCACCCACTTTGAAGTTAACAATTGTTATGATGATTTTGTATCTAAAAATATTTTTGAATGAAATGTTGAATAAATCTGAAATTATGTTAGGAATAGGTTGATATCTGATGAAATCATGTTAATGGTGTGGTTGGGATTGTATGACGACATGTATATGTAGGTATAGATATGTACATGTTGTGTATGTATTTATGTTCATATAAGATTGTGAAATTGATGGATTTTAACACAATAAGAGATGTCAAGGTAAGAATGAAGAATGGATGAAGATGATGAGCCAAATGTTAATAGGAAGATAATCAAGATAATATGGTTTGTCATAGAAGAAATGACCAAGATTAATTAGATGCTTGACATATTATAGGGTTAGATTTAGATGAATAGTTTTATGACATTAACTTGAGATCTAGGAATCATGATTTAGATCATACTTAAGATTAACGGGACGATTGTGACAAAGGACGTGACTAATGACTATGACATCAAGACTTTACAAAATCATAAACCGTACAAAGTGAAAATAAAATATATACATTATTTTTAAGGAAATAATGATGAATAAAAGAAACATATATATAAGTACATTGAATAAACAATCGTAAGCTAGATGGATTTTAAATCAATATATTTGATAAAAATAATATATGTTTTTAAATAATCTAATAACTTTAAAAGATTTGCTTTATAAAAGAAAGATAAGAGATTTTGCATAAAACATAACTTTTACAAAACCATTAGTTAAACTTTGAATAAAACTCATATATATATATATATAATATATATAATTATACAAGTTTGAAAAATCATAATTTTATAACATATGACACTTAGATAAGAAAATCACTAGTTAAATGTAAGTTATAAACACAATATTTACAAGTAGAATAGTAATAACATAAGGTATCTAGAATATGACAAGGAATAGATATTAGTCAAAAGTGCAAATAACGCCTAAGGAAAAAAAAGATAAAATTTACTGGAAAATTTACAAATGTCCTATACATTTTTTAAATAATAAAACGTTTTATTTTAAAACAACTAAATAAGTGGTGAGTGAAAACATTCTCGTAAGCATAAATCATCATATATTGACCATGATGCATATAATTAGGGTTTTTATTAATCGAAAGTCTAACACGTTGGTTCATTTCGGTACTACACCTCAAGGTGAGTCTTTCGGCCTCATTTTAAATATTATTTAAATGTTTTGGGGGAAAAGACATGAGTAACAATACTCTAAAATATATGATGGGTTAAGCGGGTTAATATATGTATGAGGGTATAAGTTGGGTCAGTGGTATGGGTATATACTATTGTGCCCCTAAACCCCCTATAATCATTAACCTCGGGGGTGAGGCCACAGGCTATATTGGTAGATCTATCGGGTTAGAAGGGTCCGCTCTCGTGACAGTCGCGCTAGTCAGGTTGTAGCGAGGGAGTTTATATGTCTGGATAGTTGTGGGTTAACGACATGTTCTTGGCTTGATTATGGACTTATGACCTGAATTGATCATAGTACCTAGTTAGTCTATGTTGAGTATATTATATCTTGTTTCATCATATTGTTTTCAAAAATGAATGTTTAAGAAACTGAAAATCCCAATTGCTCACCAACTTTATGTTGACTTTATTACCCTTCATGCTTTTCAGGGTTATAGGTAAGCTCTATGTGAAATTCTAGAACTAAGTCTTTGGAGGGTCAAATATTTCAAACATCCTAAATAATATTAGGTTCATGAAATAAAGACAATATTACATGTCAAATTTCGAGTTGTTCAACTTTTGCTGACAAAATACTATCATAACCTCGTTTATGATGTCAATTATAATGTTTTTCATAATTGACGTTGTTGTTGAATACGTTTGACTAAAAGTTGGATTAACTCCAACTTCCGTTACCACCACGTCACGCGACCATCCGCTGCGATTTTCGGGGTGTGACATAAGACGGGCATTTCTGGCCAGGAGTTGGTCATTACTAAACAAGTCATCCGGGAGCATCTAGAGCTCCATGGTGAAGGCGCTCCAACTGAGTTTCCCAAATTAGACCTTGATGACACATATCTCCAAATGGGATATGGTGGAGATGTAAGTAGATCCATGGTGTATAAGTTTAATTTCTCATACAACTGGAAGTTCCTACTTCATGTTGTTCTCCATTATCTTTCTAACAAGTCTGGGGATGACATCAAATCCCAATTGTAGATACATGTGTACCTAGTTTAGGAGCTTAATGTAAAATGTCTTTCATGTCTTACATATATGTAATTGAATGGGTATGAATGAAATATAATGCTTGGTTGATGCATATAATGTTAAATATTTCATTTTTTATTGTGTGATAATGCATATTGAACTAACTATATAGGTTTGTGGTTGTTTATATAATTCTTCAGTCAATAATGATTGTGCAGGATCGATGTTTGTCACTAAACACTTATATTTTTCTCTCAAACTCACCTAGAACAACACTAGGGTTAAGATAGAGTCAGTAAGAGTTGATCACAATATAGAAAGTAATAAAGAACATAGGAAGTAATTTTCAAGGTACCTTTATATATTTCTTCTCAACTCAAAGATACAAGACTCTTACAAGCAGTTGTTCTTTTAATGAGTTACAAAGAGAACCTATATATAATACTACCTACAGCTGGATATACTTTGATACCAGCTAGGATCCTATAGCTAAAGTCTATACTACAAGACTAAAGTTTAAGGTATCTCGGAAAAAGTCTTATCTGAGATTTGGTAGTCAGGACATGTCCCTAACTTACCTTTTGTCACCAACTAAAGTTGGTAACATGTACTATCATGAAAAGGTGAATAGTGGAATAAGTATGGTCAACTGCATGGCTCTTTAGGAAGAAGCCATACAATATCAGAGGTCTGCAGCGGAGTGTTAGAGACCATACTTGTGTTCACTGGTCATAGCAGTGTCTTCGAAGGTTAAATGGCTTCAGAAGAGTAAGTACTTCCGAAGCCACTTATACTTCGGAAGAGGCTACTTCTTCCAAGGCTTGGAGACTTCTTCTTTTCATCATAATTCGGAAGTGGTCTTCAGTTCATTCTTCTAAGGCTTGAACTTCGGAAGTATACACTTGACTTCGGAAGTAGAGTTCTGTCTTCGGAAGTTGATCTTTCACTTTGTCTTCGAAGAACTCTACAACCTTCGGAAGTTCCATGCTAAGCTTCGAAAGCCTTTGCATTCAGTACCAAAATTATCTAAGTTACTTAGTTTTGGTTGCATTAGCCTTCTTCTTGATCCAACAAACTCCCCCTAGGCTGATGCTACCAAAACTTCACTTGTTTCTGCTTCTCAAAACTTTCAGCACCAAGGAGAGTAAATATTTGTCTGTCTCCTTGTTCTTCCCTGATGTTGTGCTGAGAAGTTTGTACAGATCCTTGGTGGACAGGAAATCCAGTCTGTCACCTTGGATAACATGTACCCTCTGTTGTTGCCCTATGAAAAGAGTTAGTTGATGGGAACTATAATCATATTCCCATCTGACTATAGGTTTCAATTCTGGACCCTCCACCATCTGTAGAAATCAGTGCCTTTGGTGGGATGTCTTTCCTTGTCTTCCTGTCTTCTTAATCTCAACTCTTCTTCAATCTTGGCCTTTGCATTCACTCAGCTACGTGAAGGCTGCTAAGATGATTTCTGATGCAGCTTCAGAGTTAGAGAGGGGTTGGAGAATGGCTTCTCTGCTAACTCAGCAATATCAAACCTGCTGGAGTGTAGCAGAGAGGTTGCATTAAGTCTATTGACTTGCCATTTTCCCTTTCCACAACAAAGTTGTGAGAAGTTTCATCGAACCTCCACCACTATTTTCTTTCTAGGCACAAGAGACTGACTGGGAATCTTGTCCTCTTTCTTAGTGTCCAGCAGAGTCACCAGTTTCCTTCTAAGTTTCTTCTCTTCATCATTTAATAATCTGAGTTGAGGCCTAGAAGTCTAGCCCTGGTCCAGTATTCCTCTAGGTAAATCAAGAAGTTGATCTCTTGTGAGGGAACAAGAGGATCCATCAACATAGGTAATGTTGACAGAATCTTCATCACGTGAGACTTTGCTCAGAGTTGTGCAGTTGATGAGCTTGTTCTTGATTACCTTAAACTCCTCAAGAGAGAGATGTTGAGAAGACTAAGGGGATGGTTTGGATGGTAGTTGGGTAGGTTGAGGTTCAGAGGTTCTGGCCAGTGTTTTGGGTTGAAGGATTGGGAGATTGGGTGGTTGTGGTGAGGGAGAAGATGTGGGTGTGGGTTCAGGGGTGAAAGGTTCGGTTTTAATGGTGAAGGGTGAGGGTAAGGGTTTAGGTTGAGGTGGAGTGGTTGCAGTGAAGGTCATCCCCTTTACCCTTCTGTACATCTCTTTTCTCTTCCCCATCCGGATGTCAGCCTTGATTTCACTAACAATCCATTGAAGTGTCTTTTCAGACCTGGGACCCACTTGCCTGCCAGAGAAGCCATGGGCCCGAAGATAGTCTTTCATCCAAGCCTTCTCAGTGAGCTTCTTAGTTGCAGTGTCCCTAGCCTTTTCTTCCTTCTTCTTCTTCTCCTTTGCCTTTCTCTTACAGCCTTCTTCCTTTCTTTCTCCATTTGATCCTGCTCTTTGTTGTAGAGCTAGAGGATTGTATCATCATTGTGTGGAGAAAGTACTTGAAGATTAAAGCCTCTAGAGGGTAGGAAGTTTATCCTGTCTCTCCTCAGCTACTGCTCAGGCTCCTTCTGTTTTACTTCTTCTTTCTCCAAAACCAACCTGGCTTCTTCTTCGAGTTTCAACCGGGTTGCCTTCTCCAGATTCACCAACTCCTCTAGTGGTAGCAGGAGTGTCTCTTCATTGGCAGCTCCCATTTGAATAAGCTGGTCAATGATCTCTTCCCTTTTCTTGTTATTGACAGCCTCCTGATTGGTTGCAGCTGCTTTTGTACTGGCAGCTAGCAACTTCTCAGTTGGAATCTTCCTTTCTTCTTAAGTTTCTCAATCTTTTCCGCTTCTGAAGCTCTTCCGCTGTCATTTTTCTTTTTCCTTTTTCTTTTGAAGATCCTAACTGTGGTGGTTCTTGGAGAGTGGATCCTGATTGTGAGAGGGGCAGAGATGGTGTCTAGATGGAGGTAGATTCAGAAAGTCCTCGCTGTTCACCTCAGATACCATTTCAAGTATTGCATCTGTGATGATTAGTTCTTTGGACATTTTAAACAGTCCTTTCGCAGCTTCCATTTCAGCTTCGGAAGATTCAGCTTGTTCTTTCGAGGCTTTAACTTTAGCTTCAGAAGTTAGAGGAGATGCAGATTCTGTCCCAACTGTTTTAGTTGCTGGGCCATCAGTCCCCATTTCCCCTTGAAATGAATCTTAGGTTCCATGTGGACCTTAGGTTGATCAACTTCTTCCACAGTGGTAGAAGGTGCAGTCAGCCTCTGAAGCTCTTCAGCTCCAAAGTAGAGCATTGCATCATCTGGGCTTGGCTGATCTGTGGAGGATCTCAACAGAAACTTGGTGAAGAGTCTGTAGAGATCACTAAGCATCTTTGAGTCAATCTGTAGAATGACTTATGTGGATTAACACAGTATTGATAGGAGTAGTTGAAGTTGAAGTGTGGCTCTGTTATGGGTCCTCAAATGTTTGTCTCTGAGCATTCTCCCCCTTTTGGTAGCATCATCTTGAGAGCTACATGAGCTAGAGGAAGAAGTCAATGAGACCTGAACAGGTACATGCCTAACAGACTTCTATGTCTGTTTCTCAGCTAGTTTGGCCTTGAGATTGTCAATCTCAAGTTGCTGAGTGGCGGACCTTGCTTCTAAAGTCCTAACCAAAGATTTAAGGTTTGAGACTTTAGATAGAAGGTCGTGAATGAGGAGTTTCATGCTTCCCTTATCTTCTTTTGAAGAATCACGGGGAGATGAGGTAACATACCTGGTATGTTCAGCCTCACCACCAGATGTGGTTTCTTGGCACCTGGTTTCCCGTGCTCAATGATGTTTCTTCAGAGTCATCAAAGTGCTCGGTTGCCGCAGATTCAGTCTGAGATGTGTTACCACTGTCCACAAGGTCCATTAAGGCACCTTCTGTAGTGGCAGCTGAATCTGCATAAGTCCCCTCCACTAGTGGGACTCACCTTAGTAATTGGTTGCTGATGGGGGCTAGAGATAAGGGATTTCTCCGGGCTCCGTTGATCTTGAAGAGGGTGTTGTAGATCAACTTCATTGCCATGGAGAGATGTTATCTCTTCATCAGTTTTGAAGAGAAGGTCAGTGAAAGATAGGGAGGTTAAGCCTACTGACTCGGGACCTTGGTCAATGTCTACAGGCATTGAGCCTCTGGTGGGGCTGTCCCTAGTTGGCTGTTTAGAAGAGTGTAGATAATCATTTTGAAGCCTGTTGGTTTGGGTGTCAGGCTCCTGGGTTTGAGACTGAGGAGACTCAAAACCCTTATTGAGGTCAAAAGAGAAGGATGGAGAGACCTCAGACTGAGTGGGAGCCCATGTTTCCGCTCTAGTCTTTTGCATTGAACAGGAGAAGCTTGTTCAACTAGAGTAGATTGAACAAGGGTTCGTTTGGGGATTCTTTGATATGTGATGGTGATGGGTGGAGAAGGCAGTGTTGGCATTGTGGTGGTGGTTGCTGGTGTGGGTTCATCACCTGTGGAGTGAACAGGGATGTCACCAGGAGCTATGCACTCAATCATACTGGAAGCAGAGTGGTGTACCTTCTAGTGAAGTTAGTGGACACCTATTCAATGCCTTGAAGATGGTAGGCCGCATGTGGGGGACAGTCAGAGCAGCTGCACAGACAAGCATGCTCTAGTCCAACTCACAGTTGATGATGTGTTGTATGAATCTTGGATAAATATAGAATGTCAACCTTTGTAGATTCCTAATCAGATTGGTGAACACAAATCGTGAGTAATTGAAGTGCGGCCTCTCACCAGTCCATGAACTAAGCATCCTAGTCATATGGGATTTGATCCCATCCGCCGGACTTGTTGGACAAGCAGTGGAGAACAACATGTAGGAGAAACTTCCAATTGTAAAAGAAGTTGAACTTGTACACCGTTGACCTGCTTATGTCTCCGCCATATCCCATAAGGATGTAGGTGCTGTCCAAATCTGCCTTTGGAACTCAGTAGGAGCTCCTTCATCGTGAAGCTCTAGATGCTCCCTGATGACTTGTTCAGTAATGATCAACTCCTTTCCACAAATGATGGACCTTAGTACTCAAATCCCATTTAGGATTTCGGCTCGACCATTTCCCCAGAATTCGACCATGTGGTTGGAGAAAATAGTGGGGTAACGGTAAGAGCAGTATAGTAAGGAGATTGGGTGAGAAAGGAGATTTCAGAGAAGTCGGCATCCCTTAAAGAATCAAGGAGTGCGACCTGGTTGTGCTGAGGGTTAAGTTCCATTGGAGAAAGGTGAATGTGGATGATTTTGAGCTTAGGTAAAGTTGCAGAGGAGAAAAATTTCTAGGGCAGTAAAATTTGCAAGTAAGAAGATGAGATTGAACAGTCAAGATTATTTAAAAGAGGATGGGAAGGTGGTAATGAGGGTTAGGATAAGGTGATGTGATGGTTTAGTGGATGAACTGACAGTGGCGGTAAGGTTAAAATCAGTTAAATAATCTGACATCATGAACAAAATCTTTGCTTTTTACAGTGTTGGGCCCAAGAGATTTACGTTACATAGTAGAATCTTTCTTTCGAATGTAAAACATTTCCGAAGGTAATTTGTCTTCTGAAGGCAATTCTTACTTCCGAAGCGAAAACTTTGCTTCCAAAGGTTAGGGTTATTTTCTGAATGGAGAATTTGTAAACCCCAGAGGTAGATCTGATATGGAATCAATCGCTTCTTCCGAGACCAAAAGTTCTTCCGAGAAGAAGAATTATCCTTTGAGAAATTATGCTTTGGAAGATATAAAAATAACTTCTGAGGGTTAATTCTCTTCGGAAGAAATTTAGACTTAGAAAATTTTCAGAAAGATCTTTTGTAACAGGGCTTAAATTGTATTGACAGAAGACATTACACATTAAAAGGTTTTCAAAAGAGGTGATCTAATCAATGTTTATCATCCCAATAGCTGTTATGAGATACATAAATCGTTGCTCATCAAAAGCTTTAGTGAACAAATTAGCATATTGTTCATTTGAGTTAACTTTGATTAGTTTAATCACTCTCATCAATATCTCTAATGATATGGTACTTGATGTCAATATGCTTTGTCTTGGAGTGCTTCATGGATTTTCAGTAATGGAGATAGCACTATTGTTGTCAATATGAATAGGAGTACTCATAAGGTTGAATCCATAGTCTAACATCTGATTCTGAATCCATAGCAGTTGAGCACAGCAGCTAGCAGCAGCAATGTATTCAGCTTTAGTAGTTTATTTAGATACACAGGATTGTTTCTTGCATTGCCATGAGATGCTCCTTCCACCAAGAAGTTGACATCCCCCTGATGTTGATTTCTTGTCAATATTGTAGCCACCATAGTCACTGTCAGAGTATCCATAGAGATTAAAATCCTTGTTTCTGGGATACCGGAGACCTACTTTAGGTGCTCCTTTGAGGTATCTGAGGATTCTCTTAACAGCAGCTAAGTGAGACACCTTTGGAGCAGCCTGATATCTTGCACAGAAGCAAGTAGTAAACATGATATCAGGTCTACTAGCAGTAAGATACATCAGAGAACCAATAATTGCCCTATACTAATGTTGATCAGTATCCTCCCCCTCAAGGTCAGGATAAAGATTATGGTTTCTGGGTATGAGTGTCTTGGCACACTTGCAATCCTTCATTTCAAATCTTTCTAAGATGTCAGAGACATACTTAGATTGATTAATGAAGAACCCTTCCTTCATTTGCTTCACCTAAATTCCAAGGAAAAAGTCCATTTTTCCCATGGAACTCATTTCAAACTTCTTCTTCATAATGCTCTCAAAGTCCTTACACATTTGGTCATTTGAAGAACCAATATGATGTCATTAACATAGACTTGAACGATTAAGATGTCCTTTCCAGACTTTTTGTGAAGAGAGTCTTGTCAATGGTACCTCTAGTGTAGCGTTCTTCAGAAGAAACTGAGACAATGTCTCATACCACAGCCTAAGTGCTTGGTGCAACCCATATAGAGCTTTATCAAATTTGCACACATAGTTGGGGTGCTGTGGGTCTTTAAATCCTGGAGGTTGGCATACATAGACTTCCCTATCTATATCCCCATATAGAAATGCACACTTGACATAAAGTTGATAGATAGTGAAGTCCTTGGATGCAGCATAAGCAAGGAAGAATCTAACTGCCTCAAGTCTTGCAACTAGTGCAAAGACATCAATATATCAATTCCTTCCTCTTGTGTGTATCCTTGAACTACAAGTCTTGCTTTGTTCTTGATGATCAAGCCTCTATCATCTCTCTTGTTTCTGAAAACCCATTTAGTGCCTATTGGTACTTGACCAGATGGTAGCGGACATAGGTTCCATACCTTCTGTCTCTTGAATTGAAGCAGCTCCTCTTGCATCGACTCAAGCCAGCTACTATCTTTTAAGCCATCTTCTATCTTCTTGGGTTCCATCTAGGATAGAAAGCATGAGTACAAGCAGACATTCCCATGATGAGTTTGTCCTCTTGTTCTCACACCCTCAATGACATCCCCTATGATGTTCTCAGCAGGATGAGTGTTATGAATCCTAAGGCGAGGAATCACTTATAGTTGTAGAGATAGATCCAGGTTGGACATATTTTGATCAGGAACTGGAACACTCTGTCTTGTTGTTGTTTCAAAATCATTCAATGAGGACTGATTGAATGAGTGAGAAACATCATCAATGGTTGGCTGTGAAGTGGTGTTAACAGTTTCTTGTCCCTTCAAAACACTACTTCCTTCTGCCTAGTGTTGTGGTGGATCACCTGATGAGTTTTGAGGCTTAGTGAGTGATTCACTTGAAGAAGCTTCACAATTCCTTGATATAGTCAAGCTATCAGATCTGTGAATTATGGAGACTTCGTTTGTTGCAGCTCTTGGAGAATTTGGACTAGGTCTGGGAAGCTCAAACAGTTGATCATTAGCAACATCATTTTGAGCACCTGTTCCAACTGAAACATCCTCACAAGATGGTTTAGAATAGTTTGGAAACAATTCTAAATCAAAGATATGATCAAGGCCATTCCCCCTAACACAAGGAGTGTGCTCATTAAAAACTATATTGGATGATTCCTCAAATTGTTGATTCTTAATATTGTATACTCTGTAAGCATTGGAGCTAGAAGAGTATCCAACAAAGATAGCATCATCCGACTTTTCAGAAAACTTTGCTAAATTGTCTTTTGTTTTAAGTATGGTACACCTGCTGCCAAAGGACCTTAGAAAGCCGATGAACGGTGGCCTCTTGTTCCATAGCTCATAAGGGTTTTTCCATGGGGCTTAACTACAAGAACTCTGTTCTGCACATAGCATGCAGTGCTGATTACCTCTACCCAGAATGTTAGAGGGAGTTTTGAAGCAGCTAACATAGTTCGAGCAGCCTCAATAAGTGTTCTATTCCTCCTCTCATTAACACTGTTTTGTTGAGGAGTTCTGGGAGCACTATATTGTCTGGAAGTCCCTTTTGAGTTACAGAATGAGTCAAGAATGAAGTTTTTAAAATTAGTCCCTTGATCACTTCTAATAATTTTAACCTTGTGATAAAATTGATTTTCTATTTTAAGAATAAAAGATTTTAGTGTTTCAGCAGTTTCATCTTTAGTTCTTAAAAAGAATACCCATGTGAATCTTACAAAATCATCAACTATCACAAGGCAATATGATTTCCTTCCAGTGCTCATTATACTTGTGGGACTCAAAAGATCCATGTGCAATAAGTGTAATGGAGTAGTGATAGAGTTAACACATTTGGATTTATGAGATGTCCTGTGTTGTTTCCCTTTCAGGCATGCAACATAGTTATCTTTGCAGAAAAACTCCTTTTTAGGCAAACCATGTACCAAGTTATTTTTAGCCAATTTATTTATTGTTTTAAAATTTACATGACACATACGTTTATGTCACAGTGTTGACTCATCACTATCAGCTTTGGAAAAAAAGCATGATACTTCTCCCATTGGGGAAGCATTGTTCATATCCAGCTTGTACATATCCCCTTTTCTGGGAGATCTAAGAAGCACCAATTCTGGAGGAATTGTCATCGCAGGTTTGAGGATAATGTACTCATGTTCTGTGAAAAGCATTTGGTGCTTTTGATCACAGAATTGAAAAACACTTAACAAATTGTGTTCAAGCTATTTGACAAAGTGAACTTTGTCAACCTTTAATTTATCATTGGATATACTCCCTCTGCCAGAAATATATCCTCCGGCCTCACCTCCAAATTGGACAGGACCTCCATCATAGTTCTGAAACTGTTGAAGGAGAGATCTGTTTCCTGTCATGTGCCGGGAGCATCCACTATCTACAATCCAGATATTGTTGTTCTTGTCATATGGATGTCCCTGCACATAAGATGAGAATGTTAGTTTTGTTTGGAAGCCCAAGCCTTGTTGGTCTTGGGTTCTTCCAAAGATAATGACATAATTGAACCAAATGTTATGCATGGGGGTTCAATAGAGGTCTTTGAAGAAGAGGTTTGGGCTGCAGCATCTTCCTTGATCTTCCAGTCCATCCTTTGATTGATCTTGGAGGATGAGCTTGTTGAGGCTTTAGCAGCATGGCTATCTTCTGAAGCTTCTTTCTTTTCAGAAGAAGTCTTCACCACCTTTTCTTCCGAAGCAGTCTTCTTCTGGGGAGGTTTCAGATAACTTTCTTGTTCTTCTGAACCTTAGTAGCTTTTGCTTCCGAAGCCATTTTCCCTTTGGAAGAAAGAGTTTCTTCCAAAAGCAACCTAGCTTCTGAAACTAGCTTTCCCTTTTTCATCACTTGAACCATATGAAAAGGTCCAAATGTGAAACCTTCCTTGACTCCTTCTTTTCTAACATTATTTGCATAATGTGTGCTTGCAGGATTGTAGTAACAATCTTTTGCCATGTGGTTTTGTAGACCACACACTATGCATGCAATATTAGTTTTTTGGGAATGTGAGGGTTGCTGTTTTTTGGACTTCTTTTCTTCATCAGCAACTTTTCCCTTCAACTTCTGATCCTTTGGCAGGATAGAAGTGTTGGTATTACACTCCTTTCTTGAATCAAAAGTACCTACCACTTGGTCCAGCTGAGATAAAGACACCCTTCTGCTTGGGGTCAATTTTCAGCTTGGACTCAGCCACCTTCTTGGCAGTTCTCCTAGCAGCTTTAGCTCTGCTTCTTCTGACCTTAGTGGTTAGGATTTGTTCTTCACAGGAGGAGACGGGTGCATCTACCTATTCCTTCCCTGTAGTGACCACTATTGTTGCTTCATCCTTCAACTTTAGTGAGGAAGGGTCAGCAGTTAGAACCTCTTGCTCCTCAGTACCACATCTAGGTTGTCTAATAGACTCATAGGAGTGTGGTGGAGCAATTTCATTGGTTCCCAATCCTCCTTTGTTCTGATAACAGAGTTTGGAGTGGGAGGATGATGCAAGAATAGCTTGGAAGTTTTGCTCAAAGATAGCATGCTTCCTGGCCTGAGCCTTAGCAGTGACAAGCTGGGCTTGAGCCTTAGACAATTTGAATATCAGATCTTTGATTTGAGTTTTGTAGTTGGTGTGTTCATGTTTTAAAAGAGACATGGTTTTCTCCAACTCCTCAATTTTCTTTTGATAGTCAGATTCAGCTCTTTTAAAATCAGATTTTAAGATATTTAAAGACTTAATATCAGATCTGATTTCCATATTGTAATCCTGATAGAGTTTAACTTTAGCTATATAGGCTGGAGTGCAGAGATGTTCATATACATGGGAAACATCTGTTCCGGATATGAGAGCTTGATCAGGAGTCACATCCTGTATCATGAAGCTCCAATCAACTTCTTGAGCTATTGCAGCTGTTTCGGTTGACTTCTCAGCGGGCTTTGAGGTTGAGGGATGTGTGGAGGCTTGTGGGGTTCCCAGATTGGTTTTGGGAGCCTTGCATTCCCTTGCAAAGTGACCCAGTTGGTTACAGTTGTAACACTTTGCCTTTGTCTTGTCAAACCCAAACTTGCTGGTAGTTGGGTTTTGAGGGAAGTGCCTTCCAGTTCTCTTAAAGAACTTCTTCACTCTGTAAGTTAAAAGAGCCATCAGTTGGACAATGTCCACGTACTCTACATCATCTGGACTGAAACACTCAAGATCATCAAAGCATTATTGAAAATCATTAGAGTGTCTACTTCTTGAGACAAAGGCACAACTTTCCTGAAAGGAGTTATGTTGAGCCTGTTGAGACCTTGGAGTCTCAGGAAAAGTGATGTAAGGTCCAGGAGAGCAGGATGGCTGCTGGTAAGTCAGGAAGTGCTGAGGTTGTGGGAGTAATGAGCCTTCAACAACCATTAATGCGTTGCTAGCAGGAAGACTCATGGGTCTGCTTGTTTGGTGGCCCTTCTTACTCTCCATCTCTTGGTGATATCCATCAAGAATGCCATAGAGTTCAGTCATGGTGAGAGTGTTCAAGTTCTCTGTCCTCTTAATGTCCACTCATTTGGAAGAGCACTCATGAACTTTCTAGTAAGATCTCTGAGTTCGGGAGTGATCTTCATAGACTGAAGAGAAGAGATAAGATCCATGTACCTGAAAACTGCTGGCTGAGGGTCTCTCCAGCAATATGAGTGAAGTTCTCGAACTACTATTTCAGTGAGTCCTTCTTTGAGTCATTGGAGCTTGAGTACATCTAAGCAAGTGCATCAAACAATTCTTTGGCAGTCGTGCAATGCTCGAATCTCACCATAATGGAGTTCGGTATTGCAGTCACGAGAATGGTCATAGCATTGCTGTCGATGTCCATCTTCTTTCTGTCTTCATCAGAGTAATCCTCTACAGCCTTTTCTATCATGGCACCGTTTCCACCAGGTGATGCCACCTTAGGCTTATACGGGCCATTGATAATGGAGTTCCACATCTTGCTATCTTGATATCTGATGAAGCCTTCCATTCTCCTGCTCCAAGACCTGAAATTTTCAGGAGTAATGATGGGAGCCTTTGTCATGGTTCCCATCTCTACCGCGGACTTGTTAAGGGCCATTAGAGTGAGTGAGTTGTAGGGAGGAGTGAAGAAAAAGGTTGATTTGGATGGTTAGATCACGCAATCAAGAGCCTGAGCTGCTCTGATACCAATTGCAGGATCGATGTTTGTCACTAAACACTTATGTTTTTCTCTCAAACTCACCTAGAACAACACTCGGGTTAAGATAGAGTCAGTAAGAGTTGATCACAATATAGAAAGTAACAAAGAACATAGGAAGTAATTTTCAAGGTACTTTTATATATTGCTTCTCAACTCAAAGATACAAGAATCTTACAAGCAGTTATTGTTTTAATGAGTTACAAAGATAACCTATATATAATACTACCTATAGTCGGATATACTTTGATACCAACTGGGATCCTATAGCTAAAGTCTATACTACAAGACTAAAGTTTAAGGTATCTCGGATAAAGTCTTATCTGAGATTTGGTAGTCAGGACATGTCCCTGACTTACCTTTTGTCACCAACTAAAGTTAGTAACATGTACTATCATGAAAAGGTGAACAGTAGAATAAAGTATGGTCAAATGTATTACCTTTTGTCACCAACTAAAGTTGGTAACATGTACTATCATGAAAAGGTGAACAGTGGAATAAAGTATGATTAACTGCATGGCTCTTTAGGAAGAAGCCATACAATATCAGAGGTCTGCAGCGGAGTGTCAGAGACCATACTTGTGTCCACTGGTCATAGCAGTGTCTTCCGAAGGTTAAATGGCTTCGAAAGAGTAAGTACTTCCGAAGCCACTTATACTTCGGAAGAGGTTGCTTCTTCCAAGGCTTGGAGACTTCTTCTTTTCATCATACTTCGGAAGTGGTCTTCAGTTCATTCTTCTAAGGCTTGAAATTCAGAAGTACACACTTGACTTCGGAAGTAGAGTTCTGTCTTCGGAAATTGATCTTTCACTTTGTCTTCGGAAGAACTCTACAACCTTCGGAAGTTCCATACTAAGCTTCGGAAGCCTTTGCATTCAGTACCAAAATTATCTAAGTGACTTAGTTTTGGTTGCATTAGCCTTCTTCTTGATCCAACAGATTGAGAAACATATGCAAACTTAATTATGTGAATTTCTCATAAGAATGGACCATGCTAATGGACCATACGCATGAATACTTCATGCTAATGGACCAGTCGCACAACTAAACTAGGAGACTGGATCAGTCGCACGATTGAGACATAAGATTGACTCAGTCGCACGACTGGACCTTCAGTCAAGCGGATGGATCAATCGCATGCTTCAGTCGCACGACTGAACCATGCTAATGGTTCAGTTGCACGAATGGAAAACCCTAACCTATAAATCCACCTGATTCGTGGAAAACTGAACAATTCAAATTCCTACGCACATAATCGTACCCTAGCCGTCCAGAGACCCAAGAAGACCTGTTCCAAGTTCATAGATCACAATTGATCGTGTTCTAATCATTCATAATGTTTATTTAATCGTTAGAGTGATCATAACTGTGTTTTCTCTGATTGGATCGCCAATCAAATAGGATTCCGCACTATTTGAGTTGGTATATGCGCAGAATCAGTCAGTACTTCGTACCTAAATGGTCCTAACACATATGAACTGGGCTGCCTAGTTCATGGATTGGTATAGAGCCTCCTCTTCAACTACTCAAGGTTTGTGCTGACTAATCTCATGGGAAACCTTCAAAAGGACACATTCTGTATGTATCCTAGATTTATCCAACACATAATCAATTGTGAGTTGGACCAGAGTAAGCTTGTCTGTGCAGCTACTCTACATGTCCCTCAAATAAGGCCGACCATCTTCAAGATCTTGAAAAGAGTGTCAACCAATTTCACTGTAAGACATACTACACTTCTTCTAGGTATGAATGAGCCAATGGCTCCTGGTGATATCCCTGTTCACCCCACAGGTGATGAACCCACACTAACAACTACCCTTACTTTGCTAGATCTTCCTGCTCACCCCATCAAACACACATATTATAGACACAAACGAATCCTTTCTCAGTCTACTTTGATTGAGCAAGCCCCTCTTGTTCAAACAAAAAAGACTAGAGTGGAAATATGGGTTCCCAGTTAGTCAAAGGTCTTACCATCCTTCTCATTTGACCTCAATATGGAATTTGAGTCTCCTTAATCTCAATTCCTTGAGCCCCAAACACAGACCACAATCCCACAAGATGAGTCCCAACACTCTCTTGAGAAACCAACAAAGGACAGTCCCACCAAAGGATCAATGCCAATAGACATTGACCAACGTCCCGGGTCAGTAGGCTTCATTTCCCTATCCTTTACTAACCTTTTAATCAGAACTGATGAGGATATTACGTCTCTTCATGGCAATGAAGTTAATCCACAACACCCTCTATCAGATCAATAGAGCCTAGAGGGACCTCTTGTCTCTAGCACACATCAGTTAAAAGCAACTAAGGTGAGTCCCACGGATGTAGAGGGGACTCATGTAGATTCAGATGCCACTATTGAAGGAAACTCATTGGATCCTCAAGCGAGTGGTACTACCTCTGAGATCTGTCATGCACGTACCTATTCAGGTCTCATTGACCTCTTCCTCTAGCTCATCTATCTCTCAAGATGATGCTACCAAAAAGGGGAAGAATGTTCAAAGACAAACAACAGAGGAACCACAGAGCCAAGCTTTAACTTCTCTATCTGCTAGATAACCCGGCTCCTACAACAACAGTCTTTCCTGAGCCTCCTCAAGTTGTCCTGAAAATGGACACAAGGATGCTCAAAGATCTCAAAAGAATCTTTTCCAAGTTCCTATTGAGAACTTCTTTAGGTCAGTCTAGCCGTGATGTGGCTATGATATACTTTGGAGCTAAAGAGCTTCGGAGGCTAAGTGTACCTTCTACTACTGTGGAAGAAGTTGGTCAACCTAAGGCTCAAATGGAACCTGAGATTCATTTCGAAGGGGAAATGAGGACTGATGGCCCAGCAACTGAAACAATTGGATAGATAGTGCATTCCCTCAGGCATCCAAAGCTGAAGTCAAAGCCTCGGAAGAACAATTTCAATCTTCCGAAGCTAAGATGGAAGCTGCGGATGGCTTGTTCTCATTGTCTGAGGATCTAATTATCGCAGATGCAATTCTAGAGCTGACATCTGAGGTGAATAGTAAGGACATTCTCAACCGACCCCTAGCTCAAACAACTTCATTATCTCCATCCACCATGTCTCTCCTAAACCCTCCTTCCAAGAACCACCAAAGTAATAACACTTCCAAAGATGTTATAGGCAAGAAGAAGATGACTGCGGAAGACCTTCAGGAGGAGGAGAGGATTGAGAAACTTAAAAGAAAAGTTAGACTCCCAACTGGGAAGTTGCTAGCTGCTAGCTCCAAAGCAGCTGCAGCCAACCAAGAAGCAGTCAACAACAAGAAAAGGGTGGAGATCATTGACAAGCTCATCAAGCTTGGAGATGTCACTAAAGATATACTCCTACTACCACTAGAGGAGTTAGTAGAGCTAGAAAAGGTAACCATGATACGGATTGAGAGAAAGGAGGAAGCAACAAGGTTGGCCCTAGAGGAGGAAAGAGAAAGGAAGAAAAGGGATGCTGATCTGCAGCTTAGGAAGGAAAGAATAACTTTCCTAACCTATAGTGGTTTCTCTCTTGAAGAACTATCTCCACATGATAATGACACGATCCTATGGCTCTTCAACAAATAGTAGGATCAACTGGAGAAAGAGAGGAAGAAAGCTGCAACAGAGAAGATGATGGAGAAGAAGAGAAAGGAAGAAGAAGCTAAGGTCATTGCTACCCTGGGGTCATGGCTTCTCTGGTAGGAAAGTGGGACCCATGTCTGAAAAGACGCTCCAGTGACATGTCAAGACATCAAGGCTAACATTGTCTTAGGGAAAAGGAAAGAGATGTACAAAAAGGACAGGGGATGATCTTCAAACCAACAACTCAACCCCAACCACAAGCTGAACCTTTCCCATCTCCCTTCCCTATCAAAACTGAACCCACCTTAGAACCTTACACCCTTGAACCCACACCAACCATCATACCTAGCTCATCACCATAACCACCTCACCCTTCAACCCAAAACACTACCCAGAACCCAAACACCACTACCTACCCAACAACCATCCAGACCATCCCCTAAGCCTTCTAAACATCTCTCCTTAGAAGAATTTAAGCAGATTGATGCAATGCGGATAGCATATATCTTGATATAGATTTTTTGCATAAATTTAGTTTTAATTGGTTATTACAAATACTAACCACACAAATAAAAGGCAAGTGTACCTGTCGTGTGGTAATATAGTGTTGGTAAGAACCGAGTATCAATCCGTGGACACACCTAGCCTACTCAACAAACTTGATGATTGACTATCAGATTTGGTTTTGTTAAAGACAATAATAAGTTGCATTGGAAAGACTTTTAGGTTTTTAAAAATAATAATAACAAATAAATTAAACTAAGATTGAAGCGTTTAGATTTAAAACCAGAGAATAAAAGTTATCATGCTAATTAGACTGCGCTTATGTAACCGTGATGAATTGGTGGTGTGATTTAAAGATATTGATTAATGTAGTTATGTTAATGTTTATAAAGATGAGCTGGTGCGATTTCTCGTCTATCCTCCTCCGTAGTGACTAGGATCACGTTAGGTTGAGTTTTACTGCTTAGATCAAAGCCCTAGTAATATAGGTAAATCTTTTGTGACCTATTTGACATACAATTTCTGAAAACATAACTCAATGTTAAAAAAAGAGTTGATCAGGTTTCTTTCTAACATACAATTAAGTTTAGAAAACCGTAACAATTACTGAAGACTTCTCAAACTAATAAAAGGGAACCTATAAATGATCAGAAAGTTAAGTGATATGATTTCTAATAACCATTTCTAGTTCATTAGCCATGGATTTATTATGAAGACCAGTTTCGCGAATGAAAGTCGATCATACGTTTTACAACCATGTATGACAATCACAATCACAAACCATAAATTTATAACTTCCCGTTCGAAATGTAGATGCTACCCATCAATAGTTTTCCCAAGACCACCATAACATTAACATAATATTTATCACACCATTAGTTCATCACAAATTACATAAGTTTCATCCGATTAGGATGATAAAAAGAGTTTAACTCATAATGAGCTTGAACATAACAACAGATAACAAAGAAGATAGATATGAAATCATCGGTGAAATGGAACAATCAAACCGATATTCCACAAGGGATGACGTTTAAATGATCCCGAGCTTCTTCCAAGTGTTATATGCACCTCCCGAGCCTTCAAATGATCTTGAAGACTTGATTCCTGAGAGAATTCTGCAGAGTAACTCTCCCAACAAAGCTTTCAAAAATGATGAACTTAGGCTTCTATTTATAGGCTTTATGGAGTGTCTAAGCATGGCCCCGTGCTAGTACAATGCTTACGAAAGTTGGTTGGCTCGTACATGTAGGTTGTGTTGGACACGGCCCCGTGCTAAATGGGACACGACCACATGTTGAAGGTGGGGCACGACCCCGTGCTTGATGGGCATGGCCTCGTGCTTGCTTTTAGGGGACAATACTTTTTGTCTTGTCAGATGTCCAAACATAGGGGTGTGTTATTTAGCACGGGGGTGTGTTTCTGGCAAGGCATGGGGGCGTGCTTAATGAGGCGCAACCCCATGCTTGGACTCCAAAGCTCAGATTACTTCAATTTCTTGTTAAATATGTTTTTTTTGTCCATCTTGCCCTTTTAAACACCTGAAACACAATTTAACATTTTTAAGTACATTTTCATCATTTTAAGGGAGATATTAAGGAATAATTGATTTGCTTTTGGTAGGATTTTATGTATAATTTGGTGCACATTAGAGATCAAGATGAGGCTCACCAGTGTACAACCTTGAGCGACGTCTCTAATGAGGAGGATTCTGTCAAGCTAACTTTTATTGATGGATCCTTTTGTTCCCTCACAAGAGATCAGTTCCTTAAACTGCCAAGAGGAACATTGGACCAGGCTGCTAAAGTTCTTGGGATCAACTCAGATTCACTCAATGATAAAGAGAAGAAGCTAAGAAGGAAGTTGGTGACTCTGTTGGATACCAAGAAGAGGGAAAAAGTACCTAGCAAACCCCTTGTGCCAAGGAAGAAGATTGTTCAGTGGAGGTTTGAAGACTCTTCTCACAACTTTGTTGTTGAGAGAGAGAATGGCGAGCTGAACAGGCTTAATGCCTCGTCTCTACTACACTTGAACAGATTTGATATTGTTGAGTTAGCAGAGAAGCCATTCTCCAACCCTTCAAACTCTAAGGTAGTTGCTCACACCAAAAATCACCTAAACAACCATCACCTTGCTAAGCTAACATCTAGGACAGAGATTGAAGAGGAGTTAAAACTGAAAGAGGAGGAGGAGAGGAAATGATCAACAACCAAAGGCAAAGGCTTTCTCCTAATGGTTGTATATCCTAACCTTGAATCCATTGTTAGATGGGAGTATGACTATAACTATCGTCAACTAACTCTTTTTAGGGGGCCACAACAAAGGGTGCATGTTATTAGAAGTGATACACTGGATCTCCTATCCACTGATAACTTGCACAGACTTCTCACCACAACTTCCAGACAAAATAAAGAAACAAACAAATATCTCCTGTCCTTTGTGCAGAAAGTTTTGAGAAGCGGAAGTAAGTGAGGTTTTAGTAGCATCAGCCTAGGGGGAGTTTGTTGGATATTGAAAGGCTAGTGCAACCAAAACCAAACACTTACACTATTTTTGGTACAACTTATAAAGGACTTTGAAGCTAAGTATGGACTTCCGAAGGAAATGGAGTTCTTCCGAAGACAAAGTGCAAGATCATCTTCCAAAGGAAAAGCTCCAACTTCCAAAGACAAAGTCTTCTCTTCCGAAGTTCAAGACTTAGAATAATTTAAAGACAATGAATTCCTAAGAAGAAGTCCTCAAGACACGAAAGAAGCAGCCTCTTCTGAAGTATAAAAGGCTTTGGAAGACCTTGTTCTTCTGAAGCCAATTAACCTTCGGAAGATGCTTCTATGACCCAGTGGACATAAGTATGGTTCTCTGACACTCCATTGTAGACCTCTGATACTGCATGGCGTTTTCCTAAAAGGCCATGTAGTTGACCATACTTTATTCCATTGTTCATCTTTGTTTGTTAGTACAGTTGCTAACTTTAGTTGGTGACAAAAGGTAAGTCATGGACATATCATGACTATCATATCTTAGATAAGATATTATCTAAGATACCTTAACTATAGCTTTGTAGTATCTACTTTAGTTATAGGATTCCAGCTGGTATCAAAGTATAACCGCCTGTAGGTGATTGTATATATAGTTTCTCATTGTAACTCTTGTATTATGCTTGTAAGAGTCTTGTAAGCTTTGAGTTAAGAAGTAATATATACAAGTACCTTGAAAATTATTTCTTTGTGTTCTTAAGTTACTTAGTATATTATAATCAACTATTTGAGAGATTCTGCTTCATCATAACCATGTGTGTACAAGTGAGTTTGAGAGAAAACCAAGTATTTAGTGACATATATCAATCCTACAATATTATGTATATATGTATATATATATACATACATGTATATATATATATATGTGTGTGTGTATATGTGTATATATATATATATATATATATATATAGACACACACACACACATATATATATATAGGGAGGGATCAACAAAAAACCACATTTATATTTGAAAACCATAAAAACTAAGGCCAACCATTATATAATTTCCTTTTTAATTTTTTTATTTAGAAGGCTACAATGTAATTTAACCCTCTTAAATTTTGGTAGTTACAAATTCATTAATTATCTTCATAACCATTAACTTATTAACCATAATTAATTTATAATATCTCTAGTTTAAAAGTAGAACGCCATGAACAAGATGAACACAATTGTTACATATACGTAACACTGGTGTACGCATAAGTAACACTAATGTTACATTGTGTTACTTATACATAACACCGATATACGTATACATAACATATGTGTTACATATACGTAATACTATTTGTTTATTTAATCTTCACTTATGGTTGGTGGCATCATCAAATATACTTGGATTGATTACATCCAATTTCAAGTTATGCTTTTGGTAAAAATAAATATATCACATTATGTATTTCTTTTATTTACGTTTTTTTTCATGTTTTCTTGACTAATAAGTTATGTATATGTATTTCATGTTTTTGTTGATTAATGAGTTACGTATATGTATTAGTATAAGTTACATATATGTAGTTGTTTATTTTCAGATACTATTATTTTTTAACTTCTAGGTATACATAGCTTATGAAGTTAAACATACATGTAATACATATAATAATTATATAGTAATTAAAATAGATGAAAGAGAAAACTAGATTAGTAAAGAGAAGAGAGAAACCTAATTTTTAGCTATACATTAACTACATTTATTTATTTAAATCTTGTCATTTAAACCATCTTGATTTTTATGTTAAACGAGCTTGTAATCATTAGATTTAATCAATGAAACCATTCTATTATTGTTCATTCTATTGTTTTTCTTTGGTTTTCTTTCCTTCAGTCAAGAACACGCTCGGATGTCAACCGATCCAACGACTTCACATGCTTTGTGTTCCTTAGTTGTTTGTCTCTAAACACTCTCCCCCTTTTTGGTAGCATCGTCTTGAGAGGTAGATGAGCTAGAGGAAGAGGTCAAGGAGACCTGAATGGGTACATGCCTAACAAATCTCTCAATCTGTTTCTCAGCTAGTTGAGCCTTGAGACTATCAATCTCAAATTGCTGAGTGGAAAACCTATCCTCTAAAGTCCTAACATTAGATTCAAGGTTTGAGACTTTAGACAGTATATCTTTAATGGTGTGTTACAGTTTTCCCTCATCTTCTCTTAAAGAATCATATGGAAATGAGGTCACATAGCTAGTACCAAATGTGGTTTCTTGGCACCCTGGTTTCCCTTGCTTAATGATGTCTCTTTTAGAGTCATCAAAAGGCATGGTTGTTGCAGATTCAGTCTCAGAGATATTACCACTGTCCTAAAGCTCCATTAAGGCACCTTCAATAGTGGTAGCTGAATCTACATGAGTCCCCTCCACATCAGTGGGACTCACCTCAGTAAAGGCATACTGATGGGGGCTAGAGATAAGAGGTCTTGCTAGGCTCTGTTGATCCTTGAGAGAGTGTTGTGGATCAACTTCATTTCCATGAAGGGATGTAACCTATTCATCAGTTTTGAATAGAAGGTCATTAAGGATATAGAAGTTAAACCTAGTGACCCGGGACCTTGGTCAATGTCTAAAGGCATTGAGCCTATGGTGGGGCTGTCCCTTTATGGCTGCTCAGAGGAGTATAGAGACTCACCCCGAGGGTTTTCAGCTTGAGTGTCAGGCTCATGGGTTTGAGACTGAGGAGAATCAAAACCCATATTGAGGTCAATTGTGAAGGATGGTGAGACCTCAGACTGAACCCACTATTCCACTCTAGTCCTTTTGGATTGAACAGAGGAGCTTGTTCAATCAAAGAATACTGAACAAGGGTTCGTTTGGGGCGTCTTTGATATGTGATAGTGATGGGGTGAGAAGGTAGCTTTGGCAATGTGAGGGTAGTTGCTGGTGTGGGTTCATCACCTATGGGGTCAACAGGGATGTCACCAGGAGCCATTGGCTCAGTCATACCTTGAAGCAGAACAATATGTATTCCGGTGAATTGGTGGAAACTTTCTTCAAAGTCTTGAAGATGGTCGGCCTCATTTTAGGGATAATCAGAGTAGCTGCACAAACATGCTGACTCTAGTCCAGCTCATAGTTGATTATATGCTAAAGAAACCTGGGATACATGAAGAATGTCTCCTGCTGGAGGTTTCCCATAAAATTGGTTAGCACAAATCTTGAGTAGTTAAACCGAAGGCTTCTCACCATTCCATGAACTAGGCACCCTAGTTCGTATGGGATTTGATCACATCCCCCAAATTTGTTGGATAAGCAATGAAGAACGACATGCAGCAAGAACTTCCAATTGTAAGTAAATTTGAACTTGTAAACGGTAGACCTGCTAACATCTCCATCATATCCCATTTGGATGTAGGTGTTGTCCAAATCTGTTTTGGGGAACTTTGTGGGTGTGCCCTCATCATGAAGCTCGAGATGCTCCCTGATGAGTTGTTCGGTAATGACCAACTCCTATCCACAGATGCTCGATCTTATTACCCAAACCCCATTTAGGGTTTTAATCTGACCATTTTCTCAAAATTCAGCCATGTGATTTGAATAAACGGTAGGGTTAACAATCAGAGCCGTTTAATAAGATGATTGGGTAAGAAAGGAAATGATATTAGAGAAGTCAACATCTCTTGAAGAACCAAGAAGTGTGACTTGATTGTGTTGAGGGTTAAGTGTCATTTGAGAAAGTAGTAGGTAGATGAGTTTGGACTTGGGTAAATTGGAGATGAAGGAAGCTTTTAGGGTAGTAAAATTTGGTAAGAAGATGAAAGTGAGTAGTTGGGATAATTTAAAAAGGGTGAAATGTCGGTTTATGGGGTTAGGATAAGATGATGTGATGTTTTAGTGGGTGATGTGACAGGGGCAGTAAAGTTTAGTTCAATTACATAATCTGACATCATTAACAAAATCTTTACTTTTTACAGAGTGGGGCCCAAAAGATTTGCATTACACTGTAAAGTCTTTCTTCCGAGTATAAAGTATTTCCTTAGGTAATTTGTCTTCCGAAAGCAATTTCTACTTCCGAAGGGTAAGTTCTGTTTTCGAGAGTAAAGATTGCTTTCCGAATGGCGAGTTTTTTAAACTTCAAAAGTAGATCTGATCTGTAATCAATCGCTTCATCGGAGACTAAAAACTCCTCCGAGAAGGAAATTATCCTGGGAGGAATTTGCTTCAGAAGATATGTAAAACATCTTCAAAGAGTTAATTCCTCTTCGGAAAAATTTATACTTAGTGAAAATTTCAGAGAGAGACCTTTTGTAATAGGGCTTAGATTGTATTGACATAAGGCATTACATATTTAAAAAGGTTTTCAAAAGAGGTAGAATAATCAATGTTTATCATCCCAATGGCTGTAATGAGATACTTAAATCTTTGTTCATTAAAAGCTTTGGTGAACAAGTCAGCATGTTGTTCATTTGAGTCAACTTTAATTAGCTTAATTAGATTTTTCTCATGAATATCTCTAATGAAATGATACCTGATATCAATATGCTTTGTCTTGGATTGCTTCATAGGATTTTCAGTGATGGAGATAGCGTTGTTGTTGTCAATGTGGATAGGAGTGCTCATGAAGTTGAATCCGTAGTCTATCATCTGGTTTTGAATCCACAACAGTTGAGCACAGCAACTCGTAGCAGCAATGTATTTTGCTTCAGCAGTTGATGTAGAGATACATGATTGCTTCTTGCATTGCCATAAGATGATCCTTCCACCAAGAAATTGATATCCACCTGATGTTGATTTCTTATTGTTGTTGCAGCCACCATAGTCACTGTTAGAGTAGCCATAGAGATTGAAATTGTTGTTCCTTGGATACCAGAGACCTAGTTTAGGTGCTCCTTTAAGGTATCTAAGGATTCTCTTGGCTGCAACTAGGTGAGACACCTTTGGAGCAGTCTGATATCTTGCACAAATGCAGGTTGCAAACATGATATCAGGTTTACATGCTATTAGATACATCAGAGAATCAATAATTGTCCTATACTGATGTTGATCGGTATCCTCCCCTCAGAGTCAGGACATAGATTATGATTTCTGGGTATGGGTGTCTTGGCTGACTTACAATCTTTCATGTCAAATATTTCTAAGATGTCATTGACATACTTAGATTGATTGATGAAAAACCCTTCCTTCATTTGCTTCACCTGAATTCCAAGGAAAAAAATCCATTTTTCCATGGAACTCATCTTAAACTTTTTCTTCATGATGCTCTCAAAGTCTTTACACATTTGGTCATTTGAGGAACCGAATATGATGTCATTCCCATAGACTTGAATGAGCAAGATGTCCTTTCCAGACTTCCTTATGAAAAGAGTCTTATAAATGGTACCTCTAATATAACCATTTTTCAGGAGAAATTGAACAGTGTCTCATACCACAGCCTAGGTGCTTGGTGCAGCCCATATAAAACTTTATCCAATTTGCACACATAGTTGGGGTTCCATGGGTCTTCAAAAAATGGAGGCTGGTACACATAGACTTCCCTATCTATATCCCCATATAGAAAGGCACACTTGACATCAAGCTGGTAGATAGTGAAATTCTTGGATGCAGCATAGGCAAGGAAGATCCTAACTGCCTCAAGTCTTGCAACAGGTGCAAAGACATTAGTATAATCGATTCCCTCCTCTTGAGTGTATCCTTGAACCACCAGTCTTGCCTTGTTCTCGATGATCAAGCCTCTATCATCTCTCTTGTTTCTGAAAACCCATTTAATGCCTATAGGTACTTGACCAGATGGTAGTGGACATAGGTTCCAAACCTTTTATCTCTTGAATTGAAACAACTCCTCTTGCATCGATTCAACCCAGATACTATCTTTTAAGGCATCTTTTACCTTCTTGGGTTCCATCTGAGACAAGACGCATGAGTACAGGCAGACATTCTCATGATGAGTTTGTCCCCTTGCTCTCACACGTTCAGAGACATCCCTTATGATGTTCTTAGCTAGATGAGTGTTGTGAATCCTAAGTCGAGGAATTACCTCCGGTTGCAAAGATAGATCCAGATTAGACATATTTTGATCAAGAGTTTGAACACTTTGTCCAGCTGCTATTTTAAATTCATTCAATAAGGAATGATTGAATGAATGAGAAACATTATCATTTGTTGGCTGTGAAGTAGTAATAACAGTTGTTTGTTTCTTCAAGATGCTACTTCCATCAGCTTGGTGTTGTACAATGTCACCTGATGAAATTTGAGGGTTAACAAGTGAATCACTAGTTAAAGCTCCATTATCCCTTGAGATGGTTATACTGTTAGATCTGCTAATAGCTAGAGCTTGATTTGTTGCAGCTCTTGGAGAACTTGGAAGATGGTTTAGAATATTTTGTATATTGTCACCTAATGAAATTTAAGGGTTAACAAGTGAGTCACTAAAACATTCTCACAAAATGGTTTAGAATAGTTTGAAAACAATTCTAAGTCAAAAATATGATCAGGGTCATTCCCCCTAACACAAGGAATGTGCTCATTGACAACAATGTTGGATGATTCCTTAAATTGTTGATTTTTGATGTTCTAAACTCTATAAGCTTTAGAGCTAGAGGAGTATCCAACAAAGATAGCATCATCTGACTTTTCAGCAAATTTTGCCAAATTGTCTTTTGTGTTAAGTATGGTGCACCTGCTGCCAAAAGACCTTAGAAAGCCAATGAACGGTGGCCTCTTGTTCCATAACTCATAAGGGGTTTTTCCATGTGGCTTTACTACAAGAACCCTGTTCTACACAGAGCATGCAGTGTTGACTGCCTCTGCCCAGAAAGTTAGAGATAGCTTTGAATCAGCTAACATAGTTTGAGCAGCCTCAATAACTGTCCTATTCCTGCTCTCAGCAACACCATTTTGTTGAAGAGTTCTGGGAGCACTATATTGTCTGACAATCTCTTTTGAGTTACAAAATGAGTCAAGACGAGGTTCTTAAACTCAGTCCCTTGATCACTTCTAATTATTTTAACCTTGTGATCAATTTTATTTTCTATCTTAAGAATAAAAGATTTTAACGTTTCCGCAGTTTCATATTTTGATCTTAAAAAGAATACCCATGTAAATCTTGTATAATCATCATCAATCATAAGGCATTATGATTTCCTTTAAATGCTCATTATACTTGTAGGACCAAATAGATCCATGTGCAGTAAGTGTAATGGAGTGGTGATAGAGTTAACAACTTTGGATTTATGAGATGCCTTATGTTGCTTCCCTTTCAGGCATGCAACACAATTATCTTTGCAGAAAAATTCCTTTTTAGGCAAACCATGTAGCAAGTTATTTTTAACCAATTTATTCTTTTTCTTAAAATTTACATGACACATTCGTTTATGCCAAAGTGTTGACTCATCACCATCAGTTTTGAAAAGAAAGCATGACACTTCACCCATTGGGGAAGCATTATTCATATCAAGCTTGTACATATCCCATTTCCTGGGAGATCTAAGAAGCACCAATTCCGGAGGAATAGTCATCACGGGTTTGAGGATAATGCATTCATGTTCTGTGAAGAGCATTTGATTCTTTTGATCACAAAACTAAGAAACACTTAACAGGTTGTGTTCTAGCTGTTTGACAAAGTGAACTTTGTCAACTTTTAATTTTACATTGGATATACTTCCTTTGCCAGATATATATCATCTGGCCTCACCTCCAAACTGGAGAGGACCTCCATCATAATGTTGAAATTGCTGAAAGAGAGATCTGTTCCCTGTCTTGTGCCTAGAGCATCCACTATCCACGATCCAAACATTGTTATTCTTGTCATATGGATGTCCCTGCACATAAGATGAGATGATTAGTTTTGATTGGAAACCCAAGCCTTATGTTCTTGGGTTCTTCCAATGATAGTGACATAATTGAACCAAATTTTAAGCATGGGGTTCAATGGATGTCTTTGAAGAAAATGTTTGGGCTGCAGCATCTTTCTTGATCTTCCAATCCATCTTTTGGTTGATCATGGAGGATGAGCTTGTTGAAGCTTTTGCAGCATGGCATTCTTCTAAAGCTTCTTTCTTTTCGGAAGAAGCCTTCACCACCCTTTCTTCCAAAGTAGTCTTCTTCTGGGATGGTTTCAAGGGGATTATTTTGTTCTTTTGATTCTTGACAGCTTTAGCTTCCGAAGCCATTTTCCCTTCGGAAGAAGGACTTTCTTCCGAAAGCAACCTTGCTTTGGAAACCATCTTTCCCTTTTTCATCACTTGGACCATTTGATAGGCTCCAAATGAGAAACCTTCCCTAACCCCTTCTCTTTTAACATTATTTGCATAATGTGTGCTAGCAGGATTGTAATAACAATCTTTGGCCATGTGATTTTGCATACCACACATTATGCATGCAATGTTAGTCTTCTGGGAACTTGAGAATTGTTGTTTCTTGATCTTTTTCTTTTTATCAGCAACCTTTCCCTTTAACTTCTGATCCTTTGGTAGGACACGAGTGCTAGTACTACACCCGTTTCCTGAATCAGAGTTACCTACCACCTAGAATCCAGCTGAGATGAATACACCTTTTTGTTTTGGTCAATTATCAGCTTAGACTCAGCCACTTTCTTGGTAGTTCTGCTTGCTACTTTAGCTCTCCTTCTTCTGGTTTTAGTGGTTAGGATTTGATCATCACCAGTAGGAGTGGGTTGATTTACATGTTTCTTCTCTGTGGTGGTCTCTATTATTGCATCATTCTTCAACTCATGTGAAGATGGGTCAGCAGATGAGACCTCTTGCTCTTCAGTACCACATCTTGGTTGTCTTATGGACTCATAAGAGTATGGTGGAGCAGTTTCATTGGTCCCCAACCCTCTTTTGTTTCGATAATAAATTTTGGAGTAGGAGGATGATACAATAATAGCTTGGAAGTTTTGCTCAGAAATAGCATACTTCCTGACTTGAGCCTCAACAGTGACAAGCTGGGCCTGAGCCTTAGACAATTTGGATATTAAATCCTTTATTTGAGTCATATAGTTTGTGTGTTCATGTTTTAATAAGGACAGTTTTCTCCAACTCCTCAATTTTTCTTTGATAGTCAGATTTAGCCCTTTTAAAATCAGATTTTAAACCATTTAGAGACTCAATATTGGATTTAATCTCCATATTGTAGTCCTGATACAATTTAACCTTAGCTATACATGTAGGAGTACTGAGATGTTCATATACCTTATTGTCATCTGTTCCAGCCATGAGAGCTTGAGCAGGAGTCACATCCTGTTCCATAAAGCTCCAATCAACTTCTTGAGCCATTGTAGCTATCTCTGTTGACTTTCCAGTGGGCTTTAGTGTAGAGGGATGTGTGGAGGCATGTAGGGTTCCTGGATTTGACTTGGTAGCCTTATTTTCCCTTGAAAAATGACCAAGTTGGTTACAGTTGTAGCATTTGGCCTTAGTTTTGTCGAACCCAAATTTGTTATTGGTTGGGTTCTAGGGAAATTGTCTTCCAGTTCTCTTGAAGAACTTCTTTGCTCTGTAGGTTAAGAGGGCCATTTGTTGGACTATGTCCACATACTCCACATCATCTGGACTGAAGCACTCTAGATCTTCAATGCAATACTGATAGTCACTAGAGTGTCCACTTCTTGAGACAAAGGCACAGCTGTCCTGAAGGAACTATGCTGAGCTTGTTAAGACCTTGGAGTCTCAGGAAATATAATGTATGGTCTAGAAGAGCAGGGTGGCTGTTGGGTGTATGTCAGGTACTATTGAGGTTGTGTGGGTCCTGAGCCTTCAGCAACCATTAAACTGTTGCTAGCAGAAAGACTCAAGGGTTCGCTTGTCTGATGGCCTCTCTTGCTTTCCATCTCCAAACAGTGTTCATCAAGGATGCCATAGAGTTCGATCATGGTGAGGGTGTTTAGATTTTTTGTCCTCTTGATAGAGACATAGTAGAACGTCCACTCATTAGGGAGTGCACTCATGAACTTTCTTGTGAGGTATTTAAGTTCAGGAGTAATTCCCACAGACTTGAGGGAAGAAATGAGGTTCATGTACCTGAAGTATTATTGGCCTAGAGTTTCTCCAGCAATGTAGGTAAAGTTCTCAAACTGCTACTCCAGTGAGTCCTTCTTGGAGTCATTGGAGCTGGAGTACATCTAAGCAAGTGCGTCAAATAGTTTTTTGGTTGACTTGCAATGCTCGAACCTCACCATAATAGAGTTGGGTATTGCAGTCATGAGAATAGTCATTGCATTGCTGTCAATGTCCATCTTCTTTCGGACCTCATCAGAGTAATCTTCAATGGCTTTCTCTATCATGGCACCGTTTCCACCGGTGCTGCCGCCTTAGGTTTATACGGGCCATTCAGAATAGATTGCCACATCTTGTTGTCTTGGTACCTGATGAAGCCTTCCATGCGTCTGCTCCATGACCTGAAGTTTTCAGGGGTAATGATGGGTGCTTTGGTCATTGTCCCTATTTCTACTTCAGACTTGTTGAGGGCCATTTTGAGTGTGGTGTAAGGAGGAGTGAAAACAGGTTGATTAGGATGGTAAGATCTCACAATCAAAAGCCTAAGGAGCTCTGATACCAATTGCAGGATCGGTTTTTATCACTTAATTCTTTCAAAGTAACTTATACTACACTCGGATCAGATGAAGCAGAGTCTCTTCTAAAAGTTGATAATAATATAATAAGTAGCAAAGAACACGAAAAAATAATTTTCAAGGTACTTGCATACATTACTTCTCAACTCAAAGTATTACAAGACTCTTACAAGCATGTTACATGAGTTACAATAAGAAACTATATATACTACTACCTACGGCCGGATATACTTTGATACCGGTTGGAAACCTATGACTAAAGCATATCTACAATGCTAAAGTTAAGGTATCTTAGATAAAGTATTATGTAAGATATGATAGTCATGACATGTTCATGGCGTACCTTTTGTCACCAACTAAAGTTGGCAACTGTACAAACTGATAAAGGTGAACAGTGGAATAAAGTATGATCAACTACATGGCTTTTGAGAAAACGTCATGCAGTATCTCAGAGGTCTGCAGCGTAGTGTCAAGAAGACCATACTGATGTCCACCGCTCATAGTAGTGTCTTCCGAAGGTTAGTTGGCTTCGAAGAATAAGTTCTTCCAAAGCCACTTATACTTCGGAAGAACAAGTTCTTCCGAAGCCACTTATACTTCGGAAGAGGCTACTTCTTTCGAGGCTTGAGGACTTCTTCTTTTCTTCATACTTCAAAAGTTGACTTCTGATTTTTTCTTCTAAGTCTTGATCTTCGGAATTGAATACTTTGTCTTTGGAAGTAGAGTTTATCTTCGGAAGTTAATCTTGCATTTTTTCTTCGGAGGAACTCTTTTTCCTTCGAAGCTTCACACTTAGTTTCGGAAGTCCTTTATTAGTTATACAAAAATAGTCTAAGTGATTTGATTTTCGTTGCACCAGACTTCTACTTGATCCAACAATTATTATTATTATTATTATTATTATTATTATTATTATTATTATTATTATTATTACTATTACTATTATTATTATTATTATTATCATTATCATTATCATTATCATTATCATTATCATTATCATTATCATTATCATTATCATTATCATTATCATTATCATTATCATTATCATTATCATTTCATTATCATTATCATTATCATCATCATCATCATCATCATCATCATCATCATTATTATTATTATTATTATTATTATTATTATTATTATTATTATTATTATTATTATTATTATTAATTCAATGAATTCATATGGATTTAAAATCCAATTAAAATCCACTATAATATTATCATCCTATAGGTGTCTTAAGGTTAAGATAAAATTATTATTGTGACATACTAAAATGATTTATAAATGGTATAGATAATATATATATATATATATATATATATATATATATATATATATATATATATATAATATATATATATATAATATATATATTCATTATTGATTTCTATGCTATGTATAATGAATTGACTCAAGTGATGCACGAGTGCTACCGAGTCTCTTTTCTGACCATACTTAACTATTGATTATAGTATTATTGTCATAACTATAAATATTTGGTAAATAGCATTTAGTTAATATTATAATGCATAATTTAGATAGTGAAAATATAAATAAAAATATAAATATAATGTTAATTTAAATTCTTATAAATAAAGTAATAATTAATATAGCAAATTTAATCATATGCATTAACTCATGTATTAATTAGAATAAATTTATTAAATAAGAACAACTTAGGAACATTTGCATAAAACATTAGCACCATATGCTTAAATAGTTGTTCTACGTGTCTTACAAAGTAACAAACTACCAATCTAGTTATGGATTTTATTATATATAGTAGTAGAGACATGGTACTTAAAAGTAGAAAAAATTATTGCAAAAAAAGTGTTTAAAAGACATGATAAAGGAAATATAGAGGAATAGTAATATGTTTATCAATAACTTGAAAAACTTGAGAGTCGTAAGTTTATTTTCACATTGAAACTATTTGAGTTCACATCAAATGTTCAATCAGACAAAACTAAAGTTTAGAAATCAAAGTATAATTTTTTGTGTCGGTCAAAATTATAAACCAGAAGAGAAGAAGAAGACTGACTGACCAATTCTTTGTTCAAATTTGAAATCTTGTAGTGATGTGATCGGCAGTTATCATATACAAATTTTACTGTTTTAATCCCCTTGAGTTTGACATGTGAACTTTTGCGTCAAATTTTCATGCATTTTTAGTAAATATTTACGAAGATAAAAATTTTCACTCGGTTTGTATCAACTAAAAACATTTTCTCGAACATCCTTTTTAGTGAGATAATATTATAATTGCATTGGTTTTAATTTAAGTATAGTCTTATTTACTAATATGCACACATATTACATAAAGTACGTAAATAATGACACAACCTATATAACCGGTTAAAATAATCATATGATAATTAAACTCTCTGTATATATCATAGATTTAAAAGTATTTGGTGTTAAATGAAATTAAACTAAAAGGTAGTCAATAACATATTATTGAAGATTTCATAGTATAAAATGTATTTGTTAAAATTAATTAAAATAATGCGATTATCATAAAAATGAGGATTTTAAACGGTCCAAACAGCTAATAAAACGCGTGTACCCATATATATATTTTACTATTTTGCCTACTGTTACTAATATTACATCTATAGACGTATTACATCACACTTTTCCTTCTAGTTATAGATTTTAGTCATAAACTAGATTTAAGCCCTCCGGCAGAGCATAAAATTATATCAAGTAGCATTAATATGGCAATATTCACATCATCGTTAGCGGCTACCAACACCGGATAATGCTCATACTAAAAACAATTAGAAATGAAAAAAATAAAACCGAACAGAAAAATAGACGAATATTAAACCATACACGTGAAAAGTCAAACATTAAAAACAAAATAACTAAGTCGAGTTAGGACCATCCGAACGTTGCGACGGGGCCGCTAAACGGGAATAAATAGACGTAACAACGTTAAACCACATGTGCACGTTACGAAGTGTAACTCTCAAAATTTAGAACGAAATGTAAATAAAAATTTTGTTAGAGATGAAAAATATAGGTAACAAAGTTGAAACTAGAATTTTGCAGGTTAAATTATAAAATATATAAAAATATTGGGTATAAAATAAAAAAAGTATGTATTGTATCATATGCATAAAAATATGTACATAGTAATTATAATATATATAATTATTAAATCTACATATAATTTTATATTTCTCCAGAACATAGATATTTTGACATTGGATCCGAATTTAAATTGAGGCTGGTTTAGATTTCTTTTACATGTGACCATTGGGCATGGGGGAAAATAAAATAAAAAATCGCACATGGTTATAATATTATAATTTAAAAGGTGAAGTAAATAGCATTTTTTGATAAAGTTTATTTATTAACCTTTTTAGTATTTTTTTTATATTTTAAGTACCACTCTAAATTCTAATATCATTATTATATAAATGTTTTAATAACTTTTAGAGGTGGGTTAAAAGAACGTATTTAAGAAACTTCAAATCTGGGGGTGACTTTCTAGTTTCTATCATCCAAAGTCCTAATTCTATGAGATTAAGTTGATGAATACATTATCAGCACAAGTAACATTAAGATCAGAGCAAGATTATAACCGAAAATGGTAATATCAAAATACAATCATTTAAATATTTAAAATTTCATAATTCAGTCATTTTATTACATATGATTATAATATAACTATTGAATTATTTTCTGTTACACTCCAAGCACTTTCATATTATGATATGAGTTATGAAAACATGTTTTATAAATAGTCATATGTTATATTATACTTCATAATACTATTCAAAGTTATCTCTTAACATTTTATTTTATTTTACGAAACTTGAAGTAGTCAATACAAAATGAAAACGCGTAGGCAGGTTTCATTAACAAATCTAGCTGGCTGTTGCAGGATCCCACCTCCACAGCCTGGAATATCATCTCAACCCACTTGGCTTTGGACCATTATTATTGCAAAATACCAATCCGGATAAATGTACAACTTTTAATGCACAATGTACAAGTTATAATATCACAAATCTTCGTATTTGGTTATACCGGTAGTAAAGCACAACTTTTAAACCACAATGCATATGTTACAAACTTACAATTACCTTCTGACTCGGAAAGTAACATTTGTACAAGTCATAATACAATTTAAGCATTATATAATGTAATGCATTTAATGCATATGGTACAACTATCTAATGCAGCATCCGATCAAGCAACCTAAAGATTACAAATTGGCCATGATCAACATACAAAACAAGAACATACTTCAGTTTAATTTAACCTTTCAGGGAAAAAAATGAATAAATATCAAGAAAACTCCGTGTGTGATCTATCGGCAATCCATCGAGTCGAATGAGTCAGCAAAACCTGACGGTTTGGAGGGAATACTTGACTGCGTGAACGACATATCAAACGTTCTAGAAGTACCCTCATCGGCTTGCCATCTTTGAAGGGCTTGTGGAAGGCTCATATGAAGGTCAATTCCATACCCATCTTCTTCTTCGGGCCGAGAAGGCTTCCATTGTTCAACAAGTGGGCCCAACACGTTAACCGCGTGACCCATGTCAGGTCTTTGAAACGGTTCACGGGCTGTGCAATGACCTGCAAGCTCGGCTACCTTTGAGATGCTATCTAGTGTTTCTTCATCTTCGGTTTCAAGAGTTTGGTCAATAGCCTTTAGTATGTTTTCCTTTGAAATTAGGACTCTCCTAAACCATGTCACTAAATGACACCTTTCGTCGGGCAAATTCTCGTCTAGGGCCTTTCGGCCTGTTATCAACTCCATCAACACCACCCCGAATGCAAAAACATCGACCTTGTCGTCACTCTCCCTGTAGCTGTTTTGATCAAGAAAAACCATGAAAGTTTTCAGATTTTAGGTTTTACAGTCTCCTTAACACTACAGATTAAAAATCTTGAAACGAAATGTGTAAAAACAAAACTTGTCTTTTTAGGTGTTTGATCAACACAAATCCAATAATCTATCAATATTTGGCTTTCTGCAGGACTTTTAACTTAAAAGATAACAAATCTTGAAGCCAAATGTGTAAAAGACTTCAACTATATTGTTAGTCTGGTCAAGAAAGTTTACAAACTATCAAATTTTGGCCTTTTACAATTGCTTTAAGGACAAAGATCACAATTTTGAAGCCAATGTTTAAATTTTAATCACCCTCTCTTTGAAGTAGTTTGATCAAGAAAATGCCCAAATGACAGATAGCTTCAACAGCCCGTTTGATCACAAAAGATCACAAATCTTAAAATCAAATGTGTAAAAGCCATTGCGTCTGTCTATTGAGTTACGTGATAAAGAAAATTGCCAAAGACATTTCGGCTTTTAAAGATTCTCTTGAATGCCAAAAGGTCAAAAAACTTGAGAAACCATGGGTAAACCTTTGTCTTTTTAGTTGTCTGATCAAAAAAGGTCCCAAAATGATCTGATTTGGCTTTCTTTTAAGTCTCTTTAACCCCAAAGATCACAATCTTGACAATAAATTATTGAAAGTTCGTGTTTTTAGCTGTTTGAAAAGCAAAAGTTATATCTAATTTCAGTTTCTTTACTTTCTCTAAAACAAACGATCATAAAACTTGAAACCAATGAGTAAAATTTGAAACATCAAAGATTAATAATCTTGAAACAAGAAATTACTCACCAGCATACTCGGGTGCAAGATAACCGAAAGTTCCAGCAAGTCTGGTCTCTACTGAGTATTTCCCATCAGGAGCGTTTTTAACCAATCCAAAATCAGCGACTTTAGCTCTCATGTCATCGCCAAGAAGAATATTAGACGGCTTTAAGTCACGATGAATAAAGCTCGACTGTGCCAGACTATGCAAATACTCAACCCCACGTGCCACGTCCAAAGCTATCGAAACTCTTTGTTTCCAACTAAGTGGAGGGGTCTTATGCTCACTCCATTCAAACAAATGCTGACTCAAAGTTCCCTGAGGCATGTACTCATAGACCAAAAGCCGCTCATTACGATCAATACAATAGCCCAAAAGAGCCACCAAGTGCCTATGTCGAACTTTTGTGAGAACCGCAATTTCAGCTTGAAACTCATTCAACCCTTTGGTCCCCATGACACCCGACTCCATCTTTTTAACTGCAATCTTCGTTCCATCATGTAATTCACCTTTATAAACAACCCCAAATCCACCTCTTCCCAAAACATTGTCCTCACTAAAGTTATTTGTCACTTGTCGAAGAACTTGAATGGAAATCGTAACATTCCCACCCTCAAAAACATGCATTTCACTATGATCACCACTGCTCTGAGACTGCAACTCGCTAAAACCGCCACCATAGCCATTCAAGCTACTTCCCACAACACTCGGCTTCACCAATTCCTTACCAGCTTCCACATTCTCCACACGATCAAACTTCTGGTGCCTCTTCTTAGCACAACATTTATAGAACACAAACAAAACAATCCCCATGAAAACAACAACACCAATAACAATCCCCACAATCATACCAGCTGAAACAGACGGACCTTTGGATGAGCCCGACGAGCTTCCACCCGAACCACCGGGGCTGGGTTCAGACCCAGGCGGCCCGTCAGGTCCACTCGGGATAGTTTGACCCAAAAGGGGATTCCCATCATGTGAAAACTTCACACTTTTTGCGAATTCAGGTATAGGACCAGACAGATTATATTGGCCACATCAAACAGTTGCAGATTGGGGATAGATGTCAATACTTTAGGGATCGAACCAGTGAGATTATTATCATTCAACGATATAGTTCTTAACGAAGTCAAATTAGCCAACGCAGGTGAAATGGTACCTGAAAACTTCTTTTTAGCAAAGTTCAAAGTGGTGACATTCTTCCTGAAGAATCACAGGTAACAAAAGTCCATCCTTGACAAGCATCATTACCCTTCCAAGATTCAGCCAATGTCATCGGAAACCCAACAGCTCCGGCGACCTCAAGAAGTGCAGTCACCTGCGGATCACAAGGTCCGGGGGTCGGTAAACAGAAGCTATTAGAATCAACACCAACATCAGCTTCAATCCCATCACGAAACACAGGCAATGCACCCTGCAATTCGTTGTTTTTCAACGTGATGTTGGCTAAATTAGGGAGAGATGTTAAAGATGGATGAACTAATCCCGTGAATTGATTATCCCTCAGCTGCAAATCGAACAAATTAGTGCATTTCGACAGATCAGGGATAGCTCCGGTGAACGAATTAGCCTGCAACCACACTTGATACAACTGTGTCATAGAAGAAAGCACATCGATGGTACCCGAAAGCCCCGATTCTGATTGTTTAACCACAGGTTCTGAATCTCCGACCCACCGAAACTCTTGGGCAAACCTCCGGTGAGATCGTTGTACGACAGGCGGAGAGACTGCAAATTGGGGAAACTGTCGAAGATATCCGGAATCGAGCCTTTGATGTTGCAATTACTCGCTTGAAACGACTGCAGATTGCTGCTTTCCGTCAGATCACGGGGCAATTCCCACGGCGACAAATCTTCGTTATCGGAGATGCTGAAAGTTTGAAGATTTGTGAGACCCAGAAAGAAATCAGGTGGGATAGAGGTGAAATTGTTGCTATCGAGGAACACTTGTTCAAGATTCGTGAGGTTGGCCAACGTGGGTAAGTCGCCGGAGAGTGAGTTCTTCTGAAGCGAAAGGGTTTTGAGCTGCGAGAGCTGGTTGAGGCCCGGCGGTAGGGTTCCGGCGAGGGATCTTGAGGCGAGATTGAGGGCGGTGACGCGTTGTGAGTTGTCGCATTTGATGCCTTCCCATGAGCAGAAGTCGGTCCCTTGCCAGTTGGATGGGGAGTTGGAGACGGTGGTGCGGAGGTTGGAGATGACGGAGGCGTCGTCGGCGACGGCGGAGGAGAGGAGGAGGAGGACGGCGGCGATGCAGCGGAGGAGAGGGTGGTTGCGGTGGTGGTTGGCATCTTCATGTGCCATTGTTGGTGGTGGTGTTGTGCAGAGTGAGGATGTGGTGGGGATGAAGAGAGGAGACCATATATGAAGAAAGACAGATGTGTTTGTTTGATTGTTTTGTTAAAATATTGTTTTTTGGTTTTGTGAGGAATTTTTTTATTGTTATAGTTTTGTTTTGTGAAAACTGAAAAGAAGATGTGAATATTTGCACATTGGATTCCTGTTTCAGAAAGGTTGGTTTTGAGATTTCCTTTACATGTGGCCACTGGGATTAGAGGAAATAATATATGGAGACAAAGACGGTCTTGAGGTTTTTTAAAAATTAAATGAACTTACACGCATTCATAAATCGATTAGATGTGGTTTATTAGCAAGGTGTTTGTGTCACAATGAATAGGGACGCAGTTGGGGAAAACCGGGGCTGGTTCGTAAGATCTGAATGTTGCTGTTGCTGTTGCTGTTGCTGTTGCTGTTGCTGTGTTGCTGTTGCTGTTGCTGTTGCTGTTGCTGTTGCTGTTGCTGTTGCTGTTGCGTTGCTGTTGCTGTTGCTGTTGCTGTTGCTGTTGCTGTGCTGTTGCTGTTGCTGTTGCTGTTGCGTTGCTGTTGCTGTTGCTGTTGCTGTTGCTGTTGCTGTTGCTGTTGCTTTGCTGTTGCTGTTGCTGTTGCTGTTGCTGTTGCTGTTGCTGTTGCTGTTGCTGTTGCTGTTGCTGTTGCTTTGCTGTTGCTGTTGCTGTTGCTGTTCTGTTGCTGTTGCTGTGCTGTTGCTGTTGCTGTTGCTGTTGCTGTTGCTGTTGCTGTTGCTGTTGCTGTTGCTGTTGCTGTTGCTGTTGCTGTTGCTCTTGCTCTTGCTCTTGCTATTGCTATTGCTATTGCTATTGCTATTGCTATTGCTATTGCTATTGCTATTGCTATTACTATTACTATTATTATTATTATTATTATTATTATTGTACATATACGTGTCCTTAGTTTCTGAACTTAATGTAATATCTCTTTAATGTTTTACACTTATGTAATATTTGGATACTTAATGAAATGTAAAGTTTGGTTGTGATTTATAATGTTTAATATTTCATTAATAAGTTGTGTAATGCATATTGACTAGATTATATATGTTTGTGATTATTTGAATTGATATACATAATGTATAATAATGAATATATTCAAACTTGGTTAAGTGAAGTTCTCATGCGTCCGACTGGACTATGCGCCCTAACAGTGGTCATGCGTCCGAATGTCCATGCGACTGAGTGTCTATGCGCCTAAATAGTCCATACGCCTGAACAACTTCATCCGATTGACTCAGTCGCACGACTGAACACTCAGTCGTGCGAATGAATCAACCGCATGGCTCAATCGCACGAATGAACCATGCAAATGCCCGAATAAGTAACCCTAACCTATAAATACCACCTAATTTGTGGAAAAACGTAAGAATTGAATACACTTCGACTCCAGACGTACCCTAGCCGTCCAGAGACCTCTAAGATCATATTCCAAGTTCATAGATCGCATTAGATCGATTCCTAATCGATTCTTAACGTTAGATTCAATTACATAATTGTTTTTACGTGCGTTCTCACTGATTGGATCGCCAATCAAATATGATTCCGCACTATTTGGTTTGGTATACACGTTAATCAGTTAGTACATCGTCCGGTACACGATCCCCTAACAAGTGGTATCAGAGCCTTGGCTCTTGATTACGTGTTGATTCAATCGTTTTGGATACAAAAATTGTGTTTTTCATTAAACACAATCTTTTTGTGTCAAACGGTGTCTTAGACGTCTCCTGACCATAAAGTTTAGTTTTTCCGGCATACGGCAATTAGGGTTTGTGAAAAATCGAGTTTTTGCGGCCAAAACACGTTTAACCTACGAATTTTTAAACTTCAGCAGGTTCAGTCGCACGATTGGCTCAATCGCACGACTGAGTTCATGTAACACCCGGATATTTATTATTTTGAAGCTGTGGCGAAAGAAAAGAAAATAAAGTCCAAAAGTCGAGGGACCAAACTCGCCAACGAAGAAAAGTTGGGAAATGTGGTGATATATGTAGGGAGAGGGCAGCCCACTCTCCCCACACTCACATTTCAGCTTACAAAGAGAAGAATAGAGAGAAAGAAGGGAAAAAGAGGAAAAAGTGTTGGTTCGGGTCGGTTCGGGTCGCCAAAATTGTCGTGAAGCAAGCTGAATCGAAGCTCTTGTCATTGTGCTCGTTTAGGTGAGTTCTAGGACCCCTCTTTTACATGTTTTTGAATGATTTTGGGGCTGGAACACATCTGAAAACCCTTTTTTCGTGTTTTTGGGTGAAGACCCGTATGTATGCGTGTATGTATGTGTAGGACCCGTTTAGGGCTTGATTTCTTGCTTGGTTGTGCTTGAATAATGTTATGGTATGCATTCCTAAGGTTTAGGATGGTCGATTTAGGCTTAAAATGGGTTTAGATGAGTTTGGAGGCCGAAAACCCTCGGCTGCAGTCGGGTTGAACTGCATTCTGCATCAGTTAGGGCTAGGCGACCGACTGGAGGCCGAATGGAGGCCATACGGCCGATTAGGGTGCGATTGGGGTCCATTCGCACGACTGGGGTTCATTCGCACGATTGAAGGGCCAGTCGTATGGGGGTCATGCGACTGAAGGTTCATTCGCACGACTGAAGGTCCAGTCGCATAGGTGTTCATCCGCATTGTCCATTCGCACGACTGGATGTTCATTCGCATAGGTGTTCATCCGTATTAGTTCATTTGCATGATGTTCAGTCGCATGGAGGCAATGCGACTGAAGGGTGTCCATACGCCCGAATAGGGCTGTTGAACCCGAGGAAGGCGTAGATTGACTTCTGACTTTCGGGGGAAAGTGCAGATGTAAGTTTTGACGTAAAGGTCCCCATAAGAGTTTTTAAGATGACGATCGAGGTCTTAGAAAGCATGTTGGGCATGATGATGATGATGATGATGTTGCATGTTTAGGCTTGTTATGTATGTATGATGTTGCCCTGTATGATGTGATGTTGATGCATGTTAATGTTCCCTTAATATGATGTTTACTATCTTTCCTATGGCTTTACCTATTATGATGAATGAACGAAGTATTATGTAACGTAAAGTGAAAGATAAAGAAAGAGGAACATGATGAATGAATGCATGTATTAACGAACGAATGAAACGTCTTGCACACATCGGATAACGGGTCCTTCTTGGTGATTGACCCCGAATGTAGAACCTCTACCGCTCACCCCTAGTACTGTGGCATACGTTTAGCTGTTCATTTGTTGACTTCGGCCCAGTAGCTAAGACTGATGGTTACTCCTAGTACCGTGGCATACGTTTAGCTGTTCATTTGTTGACTTCGGCCCGGTAGCTACGACTAACCGGGGTGTAGCATATGGTATTGGTAAGGATGATGTCCGATGCGCAAGTAAGGTAATGAAATAACGAATGAACGAATGAAGAAGATAATAATGATATTATCTATGTGTACGTACGATGTGTGATCATGTAAAAGTAACGAACGGTTTTATATGAAAGTAAAGTATGTTTTATTTATAAAACTAGAACTCACTCAGCAACGCTGACTTTGATGTGTTTCCAGTTGGCAGGTAATGATTGTTGAGGATGTCACAGGCGACTACTCAGCTCTTTTGGGATGGCATTCTTTTGATTAATGTTTTTGCATTGTAATGCAAACAAACAATTTTTGTAATGAATGTTGTATTAGTTTGCAAAAGCATTTACATGGAAATGAAAGTTTGTTTTAGTTTTCCGCTGCGATTTATTAAATACAAATGTAATTATATGTTTTATGTGCGATGAGAACCCAGTTGTAAGCATCCCGGGAACGGGGCCTTACAGTTCATTCGCATTCCCAAAACGCACGATTGGACTCATTTGTACCTTCATTCCTACGACTGAGAACCCTATTCGGACTGTTCAACCGCATTAGTTCATTCGGCCGACTGACTCATCCGCATTAGTTCAGTCGCATGATTGAACCATTCACCTAGTTCAATTGCCCAAATAAGCCCAATCGCATATCTTCATTCGCATATATAAATAGTTTGTTTAATAGTAAAGTTAAGTGAAATGGAGGATCAGTTTTTAGCATACACAGCGAGTAGAGACACTCGTATTCAGAACCTACTGCTATTGGAGAACGAAGTGGGAATTCATAATAACCCCCAAAGCTTATCACATTAGACGACTACCCACAATAGAAGCAACATTTTGACATCTACTGAAATGGAGTAGATACAAATTTGTGGGAGGCTATAGAATCGGGGTACAGCATGCCAGTAGGAGCTGACGGTGTCAAACTTACATTAAGAGGCATGTCTGATGCACAAAAGGTGAAACACAACGCTGAGAAGAATGTCTACGCTTTGCTTACCCAGTCTATTCCAAGGATATCTTCCATCAGTACTCGGAGTATACTCAAGCAAAGAATTATGGGATGCGTTGGAGAAGAGGTATGACGGAAATGCCTCACTCAAGGCCATTAAGGCCAAAGCTTTGAAGAAGGAGTTTGACAACTTCTCTTCAATGGGAAAGGAAAGCCTGGACGACGTGATCGACAGATTCTACCACTTGATGAGTGAGATGCACACTCATGTAGTAACCACGTCGATGGAGGATAAGGTATCCAACTTTGCAGATGGATTACCAGAGAAATGGGCTTCTTTCGTTTCAAATCTCAAACAGAACGGGATGCTCTCGAAGTTAGATATAAATGACTTCATTCTGAAACTGAGAGAGGAGGAGCTTAGGATGAAGTATAGAGCCAAAAGGCCAACTATGATCAGAATCCGGCGCTTTACAACGTGACTCCTCAGGCCAAGACATCTGGAGCACCACTGCAGACTGCCTTCGTCTCAAGCTCAACAAGTCCAGCACAAGCATTTACTTCAGGGTTCGAAACGTCAGGGTCGTTGGGTACCCATATATTATACCAGAAGCCAATGCAGCAAAATTGAAAACCGATAACTTTGGTAAAATGACTGTTGAGGTGGCCAGAGAACACATGGACCTCTTAGCTGCTCTAGTCCACTCCTATGATGGACTAATTGCTGGAAAGATAGGAAATTGCCACCTGGCATATGAGGATTATGAACAGGTGGATGAGATGGAGTTGGAACGGATGGATATAATGTGGGCCTTGGCAAATGCTGTCCGATGAGCTTAAAAGTTTGTCAAGAAGACAGGACAGAATTTGGTTGCAACCAAAGACACGACCTTTGGCTTCGACAAGTTAAAGGTAACCTGCTTTAACTGTGGTGAGAAGGGGCATTTCAAACGAGAGTGTGTGAAGCCAAAGAAGACTGGTAATGGTAATCCTTTCTCGTCCCTTAATCGTCAGGACAAAACCACATCTAGTAGTTCTACTTCATCACGCAAGGACCCTAAAGCCTTGACTGCTAATGAGGATGAAGGACAGGACTGGAGCTTTTGGTTCGTCTCACCGGGAGAGTCCAACATAGCTAGTGTGGAGGACATAGATGACGATTCCGCCCGTGAGGGAGACATAGCAGTAGAGCTCGCGATGTCCAATTCTAAAGACACTGCACCTGTGGTCAACCACCTGCCTGAAGAAGAAAAATCTACATCAACGTTAGAATCACCAGAACCAGAGACAACAGATTCTGCACACATGGTTGATTCCTCTTCAACATCTAAAGTAAGTACTACTGACCAGATGTTTAATAATCATGCTTGTTCTGATTGTAATAAATTTAGAGAAAGCATAGATTTAAAATTCGCTAGGTTATTAGATCATAATAATAGCTTAGTAAAGGATTTGGAACTGTGCACTGAAGCTAATAGAGTTTTAAAACACAATGAGCACAGTTACAGGAAAAGATAGACCTTTTGAACAAACAGCTTAGGGAAACAGAAGTAGTTGCCTTTAACCAAGCTTATGACATTAGGTACTATCTTAACTCCCTAGAGGACACTAAGAAGCAGAAAGCAGTTTTAGAAGTGGAAGTCAACTCCTTAAAACAAAAACTGCACAGTTGGACAATAGTGAGAGAGAGAAACAACGGGGAGGGATTGGGATACAAAGTGGTTCCGCCACCACCTGAGACCTTGATGAACACCAAAAGTAAACCAATTAATAACAACCCCCCCATCAAGAATCATGTGGTGTCCACTTCTCTTGTTAGTGACCCAGATTCCACAAGTAAATCAATTGTATCTGGCACTAAACAAAAGGAGTCCACTTCAAAGGCAAAAGGAAAGAGGCCTTATGTTAACCTAGAAAAAGAGTTTGAAAAGGTTAATTTAAAATCAGGTTCAAACAAAGTCAAATCAGAACCCGAAAAGCCTATTAAACCTAATCAATCACGAGCATCATGTCAAAGTCCAGGTAAACAAGAAATAAAGGATGTAAAACTAGGTAAAGCAATTAAGTTTGTAAAACCCGATCATACATCTAAAAAAGAAGTGTCTCAATTTAAACAAAATAAGGTCATCCGTGTGACACCAACATCTCCACAAAAACAAATAAACCATAAAGTTGAAAGCAGATCTTGCTATAATTGTGGAGAGTACGGTCACATTGCGTCTACTTGTCCTTATTATCAGACACGAGGAGGAGAAAAGTTGAACTTCCTGCATCTAAAACTAAATCTTTTAAGAGGAACTTAGTGACGCCTCCTAAAAGGGATAGTGAATCCAAAGTTCAACCATCAGCCAGTCGTTTGTTTATCACAAACATGCCTTACACAAAGCTGGCCTATGGAAAGAAAAATCCGTCTCGGCGTCTGAAAATGAGAACAAACAGACATCTGAGCTTCCCTCAACCCCAAATGGTCAATGGGTTGAGTTTATGTTGTGTGATGCCTCGGGGAAACCTAAGCCAGTGAAGGCTTGGGTTCCTAACATGAACTAATGTTTTCATTGAATGTGCAGGGTGTTCGCTATAGTGTTGAGACTAACACGTGGATTGTAGATAGCGGAGCATCCAGGCACATGATGGGGAACAGAGCTCTCTTATCAAACGTTAGACAAATCAAATGAGGGCATGTTATATTTGCTGGAAACAAAGGCGGGTACATCACAGCCCAAGGGGAAGTAGGAAATCAGAAAGTTAAGTTTGACAAGGTAAACTATGTCCAACAATTACAAAATAACTTACTTTTTGTTTCTCAAATATGTGATAAAGGCTTCAAAGTAGTCTTTGACAACAAGAAGTGCTACGTTCTGAAGAAGGACTACGTGATCCCCGAGGACCAAGTCCTAATGTCAGCTTCAAGATATAATGATCTTTATGTCTTGGATCTTTCAAAGGCCTCCACAACAGATCGTGAAGTTCAGTGCTTCTTGTCCAAAGCTACTGAGAAGGATTCCATCTCATGGCATAGGAGAATGGGACACATAAATCCGAGAAAGATGAATCACTTGATCCAGAATGATCTAGTGATGGGAGTGAACATCAAAAACTTTCAACTCCTGGATTTCTGTATTGCGTACAAGAAGGGAAAACAGACGATGAAGTCTCATAAAGAAAAGAAAGTTCATTCCATAGAACTACCTCTTGAGCTTCTTTACATGGATCTGTTTGGTCCAGTCAGTACAAGAAGCATCGCAGGCGACCTGTACTGCTACGTAGTTACTGATGACTACTCAAGATTCTCTTGGGTAATGTTTTTGAAGTCTAAATCAGAAACATTTGAATCCTTCAAGGAATTAGTAACTACACTGGAATCCCTATACAAGCTGAAAGTATGACAAGTGCGCTCAGACAACGGAACTGAGTTCAAGAATTAGTGGATGGAGGCCTACTGCAAGGAAAAGGGAATTGTGTATCAATTTACCTTTGCGTACACTCCTAGATGAACGGTGTTGCTGAACAGAAGAATCACAGCTTGATAGAGACCGCACAGACTATGCTAGCAGACTCAAAACTGCCTATTCAATTCTGGAATAAGGCAGTTGCAAATGCATGTTATACGCTCAATCGAGTTCTGGTTGTTAAACGCCATGGAAAAATGTGCTTCGAGTTACTACAATGACGTAAACCTAACTTAGAGTATCTCGAGCCGTTTGGCGCTCTGTGCACCCTGCTGAAGAAGACTCAAGAGGGAAAATTCAGCAAGAAGGTTGATGAAGGGATCTTTCTAGGATACAACATACCGAACAAGAGAGTTTACAATAACTCAACGGGTCAAGTAGAGGTGTGGTGTAACTTTGATATTCAGAGATACACCACACCACCTACTGGAAAAGGGCCTGCTTACTTCTTTGACTATGATGGATTCTTCAAGTCCTTCAACATACCTCTCTCTACTTTCGAAGACGAGTTGGCAAACAAGATAATGTACGATGTCTTGAACACACGATCTCAAGATTCAACACCATCCGGTTCACAAAGTCAATCATCTAACAACTCAGGGGGAGCACTTGATGTGAGTGACTCTTCCTGTGATGAAGAAAATGTGGAGAATGATCAGAACAACCAGGATGAAAAGGTTTCGACTACCACAAGTTCACAAGCATCTAACAGTGATGCTTTTGAGCCTTCTGAACCTCAGACTCCTATTGCCTCAGATCCAGAACCAAATGTTCACAATCTTGATTCTGAGGTGGTTGTTCCAATAACTCCCGGCTCACGTCTAAACGTCTATCATCCTTTGGATAATGTTATAGGAGATGTGAGATTAGGAGTTCATACCAGAAATTAGTTGTACTCAGCTGATTATGCCTCTGTGATGGAAAAGGGATACCTTCAAGACGGTGCCTATCATTGCTTTGTGTCTCAGTTTGAGCCAAAGTATGTTAGTGAAGCCCTGAATGATGAGGCATGGGTGAGTGCCATGCAAGAAGAACTTCTTCAGTTCAAGAAGTTGGGTGTATGGACTCTAGTGGATAGACCTAAAGGTGCTAAGGTCATTGGCACCAAATGGGTCTTGAAATGCAAGAAAGATGATCAAGGAGTGATCATCAGAAACAAGGCTCGGCTTGTTGTTTAGGGATTTCGACAAGTTGAGGGTATTGACTACAATGAAGTGTTTGCACCCGTGGCAAGAATGGAAGCAATCCACATCTTCCTTGCCTATGCATCTGATATGAAGATCAAAGTTTATCAACTAGATGTGAAGAGTGCGTTCCTTCATGGTGAGATCCGAGAGACAGTGTATGTCAGTCAACCCGAGGGATTTGGGGATCCATATCATCGGGACAGAGTTTACAAACTCGACAAGGCGCTATACGGGCTTCATCAAGCTTTGAGGGCCTGGTATGAGAAACTCTCAACTCATCTTGTGAAACACGATTTTCGTAGGGGAGTCGTTGACCGTACATTGTTTATCAAGGAAAAATATGGGGATTTACTGCTGGTATAAATCTATGTCGATGACATAATCTTCGGTTCCAAGAATGAAGAATTATGTAAAGAGTTTGAAGCAGTAATGAAGGCGGAGTTTGAGATGAGTACAATGGGAGGGATGAAGTACTTTCTTGGGTTACAGGTGGATCAGGCACCAAATGGGATTTTCCTACATCAGACCAAGTATGTCAGTGATATTCTTAATCGGTTTCACATGGAGAATACTTCTACAGCTGGAACTCCACTTGCTACAACCCATGATGTAGCACCAGACGAGAATGGTGATCTGGTAGATGCCACCATGTACCGAGGGATGATTGGATCTCTCATGTATCTCACTGCCTCACGACCTGATATCATGTATGCTACATGTTTATGTTCACGATATCAGGCAAAGCCTAAGGTGAACCATCTTATTGGGGTCAAAAGGATTTTTCGTTATCTGAAGGGTACACCCACACTTGGGTTGTGGTATCCTCATGATGATGACTTTGAGCTTACGGCATATAGCGACTCGAATTATGGCGGCTGCAGGATGAACTACAAGTCTACATCAGCAGGGTGTCAGTTCTTTGGGAGAAGATTAGTAACCTGACAGTGTAAGAAGTAGACCTCGGTTGCATTGTCAACCTGTGAAGCCAAATACGTTGTTGCTGCAAGTTGCTGTTCACAAATCATATGGATTCAACAGCAAATGCGGGATTACGGTTTGAAATTCTCTTCTACTCCTATCTTTGTTGATAACTCTGCTGTAATTGCAGTCACTAAAAACCCGGTCCAACATCCCAAGACCAAACACATCGGCATTAAATATCACTTTATACGTGATTGCTTTGAAAAGAACTTAATCGATGTGGTAAAAATAAACACAGATTTTCAACGCGCTGACCTCTATACAAAGGCTTTTGACAAACCATGTTTTCTATATCTGTTAGAGGTCAACGGTGTTAAAAAGAAAAGTGAGGTCATTCCTGAAGATGACCATGTGTAGTCCGATGCGTCTTGTAAATTTTCTTTTATTTTTCAATTTTTTATTTTATTTGCTTAATTTTAAGTAGTTTAATTAAAATTGGTCTTATTTCTTTGCCTATTAAAATCCTAAAATGCTAATCCATTACGGTTTTAAAATTTTAGGGGGAGAATAGGTTTAGACAGTATAAAAAAAGAAAAAAAACCGAGGGGGGAGGAGAGGTAGCTAATAAAAATAAGATCGTATGTGTGATACCGATTCAATCTTTGAAATATAATAGTACACAGGAGCAAACCATTTGGGACTTTAAAACTTTAAATTGAAAAAGATGCAAAGCTCAAGTATAAGTCTGCGTAGTCTGAGCAATATAAAAGGAAATATGATAGATAAACTAGCTACTACTAAGGTAACACAAAGAAAGTAGACCTAGAGGTTGCTAGACCATAGATGATATGTCGGTAGATTCAACACAATAGATGACTAGACCTTTTTGGTGATCTCAAGATTAAACTAAAATGTTCGACTAGTTGTGGGGTAACACCTTATCCCTAGTTAACACAATCAACAAGATTCCAATAAGGGGTGACGAGCAAAAAAACGCCACGAATGTGTGCGTAAGACCAAAGCATGAGCAAAAGCACATAAAAATGCAAATACAAGCAAACTGATAACTATGTTGTTGGTGAGATCTATGCAAAAAGAATGAAATTGTTCAAACAAGAAGATAGGTTATGTGCATCTCTGCTGTGCGGTGGCACTGACCTGAGGATAAACATAACCTATATATTCTAGAATTCATTGTTGTTTGCCGCCTCTCTACTGTGCGGTGGCACTGACCAGAGGCTTGGCTTCTCTTTGAAAGTTCTAAGAATAGTCTTCTTGAATACTACCCTGAGACCGCTCAAAAATCTCCTAAGGAATGTTAATTACCATATAAGTGTGGGATCCACAAATGCTTGTTGAAATAAACAAACCTTAAACCATCACCAATCTGTGTTGAAAGTCTGTGTATGGATTTAAGAGGACAAGTATACTGACAATTATTGTGGCTACAATTCTTGAAAGTTCAAATCAATGTGGGGACCTAATAGTACTAGTATGATTTCCTAAATTTGCTAAATGAATCTAGATGAAAAACAAGAATAGAGCATCAAAGGTTTTAGATAACTTGTCCCGAATGATTTGAATATCCTGTATGATTCCAAATTGAATTGGTCCATGTATGGTTTAAATGAATTGAAGCTGCCTTTTCAGAAAAATTATTCTTTAGATTTACATTTTAGGATTTAACCCTCACAAAAAAACACAAAAACATGTCTTAATTTTAAGTTTCAGTTTTATTTCTTTTATTTCTGTATAAAGTTTGTCAATTTCAGTTTGTTTTATATCGGACTATGTCATGGAAGTTGATAGGGAACCTTATCACCTAAAAGGTCACGTCTGAGGTGACCACATGTGCTCTCAAATAAAAATGGGTCACGTCTGAGGTGACAAAGTATTTTAAAAGGATCATGTCTGAGGTGACAAAGTATTTTAAAAGGATCACGTCTGAGGTGATCAAAGGTTTTTCAAGCTTAAAATGATAATGTCTGAGATGGTCAAATGCTCATAAAGTATATTCAAAAGGTAAAGGGTATTAATTTTCGAATGGTCATAAAGTCAAACAACCTTGAGTATGACTCATTCGCATGACTGGACAATGAGTATGGATCAATCGTACGATTGGTGTACACGTATGAGCCTAGTCGCATCCTCAGTCGTACGTATGAGGTCATTTGCACGACTAGATCACAGTCGCACAGTCTCATTCACACAACAGAACAGAAAATTTCAAGTTCAAATGATTCAATTATTACTCATTGACAGATACTAATGTTTATATTCATTTTGTAACAGATGGCTAGTCGTTGGACTATGAGCACCAAGCACAACATCTGTGCTCATCTGGATCTGACATCCAGGAATGCAACTGACTTTTCGGGCATTATTACTTTCCTACGGAGATAGAGGATCTTTCGAGCCATCTTGACTCCGTGCACACCCAATCGCTCGATTCAGTAGGCCTTCTGGGAAGACGCAGTTGTTGACAGGACCTCAGAGCCCCACCGGATCAGGAGTTCTATCTTTGGTCAGCCCATAGAGATCACTAAGGATGATCTCAGGACAGTATTAGAGCTCGGGGATGATGCTGATTGCCCTACCCGTCTACATCCACTGACAGTACGGGGCTGTTTTCTACGGGCCAAGTACTCTGGGGACATCAACTCAGGTATGCTCAACAAGAGAAACTTGTGTCCTCAGTTTAAGTACTTAGCCCATGTGCTGCTTAAGTGCATTGCCTCACAGAAAGGGGGGGGGGTTCGATGAGTTGTCTTATCAGATACAGAACGCCTATGTGGCGTTGATGCTAAACCATCCGTTCAGCTTCTCCAGGATGATCTTCACCTACCTGATGGAGAACATAGAGGCCAAGGGCAAGGAGGGATTTTGCATGTACCCTCGATTCATGCAGATGATCATTGACCAAAAGCTCCCTTCATTGCTAAAGGAGAAGGAGGATGTCGTAGCACTCGAGGTGATGAATGATATCACCTTGGGTCGGATGAAGGTATACATGGGGAAGCGAGTGAAACCCCCTGTGAGACGACTGTTTGGGCATCTGGCCCGTGAAGACTACGTGGCGCCGTCATAACGACAGTGACTCAGATACCGAGTAGATCGAGCTCCCAGATGATGATTCAGATGACGATGACAGTGGTGCTGGTGGAGATGCAGGGTCCACTCAACCAAGGGCCCCCACTACTGATATAGCATCTCCAGCACCCACCCACAGAGAGACTGAGGATGCAGGATTCCATCAGGATTTTCAACCTGATAAGGAGGAGGATATGGATGAGGAGCCCTTAACTCGAACTGTTGGCAGCAAAGTGGTTGCCACAGAGCGAGGGCTCCAGGCGGTTGGTGAACGCCCTAGCAGATCGGGAGAGACTGACATTGATCCTACTTATGCTCCCAATCAGCCAAGCAGTGTTCTAGGGGGAGCATCCTCCTCGAAGGACTAGAGGAAGAAATGGATGGCTCAGCCACACGGCTTGGAGAAGAAGAAGAGAAGATTGACCTTCATCACCACCACCACCACCACCACCTCCACCACCACTAGCCATCCAGCTGCTCCATCATCTTTCTCTTCATATCCATCTAGATCACCTCTACCTCCCTTTGGGGTAGAGGAACAACTATCAGCGCTGAACCGTATGGTGATGCGTCTATTAGCAGCGATGACGAGAAGACTGCATAGATTCGTCAGTTAGTAGACCTTACTGCTGCGCAATCTTAGCAGATTTCTCAGCAGGCTCGATTGATTGATCAGCAGGCTCAGCAGATGTCTCAGCTCTAGGAGCAACATGCCAAAAAGATTGAGGAGCTGGAGGCTGCAAACAAGATTATCATGCTAAAGCTCAAAGGATCCAAGAAGAGCCCTTGAAGATCGTAGAAGGAGATGGAGGCGATGATGAGAGTGATGATGATGATGATGATGGTGATGATCACGAGGGTGATACGGATGCAGATGTTGATGATGATGAAGAGGATTCTTCTACTGCGGGTGCCACATCTGCAAGCGAACGGATGACCAAAAGGACTCAAGATCAGAGTGCCTCCACATCCGCCTCGGTAGCAGAAGAGACCAGAGGATACAGGATAAGAGTAATACTTAGATTTTTTTGTTATTTAAATCATATGTATTTGAATCTTGTATCATATTAATGTAATGAATGTTATATTTAATGTTGGTATTTCTGTCTTGATTATTAACTAATGATTGTTGTGTTACATGTATAAATCAAGCAGATCCAAACTTTCAGAGGGATGAACATGATGTTGCTCCCCTCCAACAGATCAAGACTCAGCTCATAATGATTCTTGATCTGCAGGGTATAGTCAGGAGATTTGTAATGTACACTCCTGAAGAAGGAGAGATCATTCACAATCTCACCGATGAGCAAATTACTGAAATGTTCAAGCTAAATCCTGATGAGATTGTCAAGGATGCTCCAACAGTCCAAGTTGAAAGTGATGATGAGCTCAACGACATTGATGAGATCGAGATAGAAGATGTGACGGATCAACACTATCCAGAGTATACTGACATTGAAGGAAATGTCGTTCCCAATCTGGGCGACAACCCTGTCAGTGAAACTTTTGACACTTTGGATAGAATGGAAGAAGAGTTTGACAAGACTGAAGATAAGGCCTAAGCCTCGGATGTTGAAGTTAATATCAGAAAGGCTGAGTGGGCTGCATGTTTTGAAGAGATAAGAGCCCAACGAAGTGCTTCAAAGTCGACTGTCTACACCAAGTTGTACAAAGTGAAGAAACATCATAAGGTGTCAGGCAAAATCATCACGTGGGCATATTTTGAAGATCTCAACGTTTATGCAGTTAAACATGAGAAAGGGATCGAGTACTTCAGGTTCCCACACGACCTGAAGACTCTTTCTGGATTTGAGCTGAACCAGCTAGCGAAGCTGAATTGCTATACGCTGATCCACGCAAGATGTCGGGTTGGTTTGAAGCAGCTCTAAAAAGAGAGTACCATACCAGATGGTTCAACTTCAAACCTTAACAGCCAACTAGGTATCTCAAACGGTCTGAGGTTGATCCCATTACTAGAAAACCGAAGATAGTGCTGAAGTGGAGTCTACCGCGAACAATGTCAAAGATCCCTCTACGGAAGATGCCACAGGACTTCACTCCACACTTCAAATGGTGGTACTATGATTGGAGGACAGGAGAAGCAGTCATAGTCCTAAACAAGAATGGTGTTATGGAAACCATTAGGGTGTTTGACCCGATATGGCTTACAAACTTGTCTGCTAATGATGTCTACACATTATACAAGTGGCCACTGTTTTATGACTCTCAAAATATTGTAGAAGATCTACAATTCCAGAACGTGATACTACTCTGCTTTGCTTTTGAGATACACGCAGGCGTCACAAGAGAAGATAAGTACAAGAAGTATGAAGAGGTTATGAAGATGGCAAGACACTAGATGGAACTAGGTCCAAGGGGGAGTTTGTAGATACATGTGTCCCTAGTTTCTGAACTTAATGTAATATGTCTTTAATGTCTTACACTTATGTAATGTTTGGGTACTTAATGAAATGTAAATGTTTGGTTGTGATTTATAATATTTAATATTTCATTAATGAGTTGTGTAATGCATATTGACTAGATTATATAGGTTTGTGATTGTTTGAATTGATATACATAATGTTATAATAATTAATACATTCAACTTGGTTAAGTGAAGTTCTCATGCGTCAACTGGACCATGCGCCCCAACAATGGTCATGCGTCCGAATGGCCATGCGACTGAGTGTCTATGCGCCTAAATAGTCCATACGCCTGAACAACTTCATGCGACTGACTTAGTCGCACAACTAAACACTCAGTCGTGCGAATGAATGAACCGCATGGCTCAATCGCAAGAATGAACCATGCAAATGGTTCAGTCGCCCGAATGAGTAACCTAACCTATAAATACCACCTAATTCATGGAAAAATATAAGAATTGAATACACTTCGACTCCAGACGTACCTTAGCCGTCTAGAGACCTCTAAGATCATACTCCAAGTTCATAGATCGCATTAGATCGATTCCTAATCGATTCTTAACGTTAGATTCAATTACATAATTGGTTCTACGTACGTCTCACTGATTGGATCGCCAATCAAATAGGATTCCACACTATTTGGTTCGGTATACACGTTAATCAGTTAGTACATCGTCCAGTACACAATCCCCTAACAATTATTATTATATTATTATTATTATTATTATTATTATTATATTATATTACTATTATTATTATTATTATTGTTATTATTATTGTTATTATTATTATTATGTTTATTATTATTATTATTATATTATTATATTATATTATTATTATTATATATTATTATTATTACTATATTATTACTATTATTATTACTATTATTATTACTATTATTATTACTATTATTAGTACTACTATTGTTATTACTATTGTTATTACTATATTATTACTATTATTATTACTATTATTATACTATTATTATTACTATTATTACTATTATTATTACTATTATTATTATTATTAGTATTATATTATTAACTATTATTATTATTATTATTACTATTACTATTATTATTATTATTATTATTATTATTATTATTACTATTATTATTATATTATTATTATTATTATATTATTATTATTTATTATTATTATTATATTATTTATTATTATTTTTAACACATACTCTTTACTTCAAATAACTACACACGACTCTAAATCCCAATACACTTTATTTTAAAATAACACTATGAGTCTGTTAGATTTTAATATTTACGACTCATCGATCAAATTTAGAAGTTGAAGAATGAAATATATGGAAGTGTAATTTTGAGTTTTTGAATACGATGGTTTCTCTATCATCAAGCGAAGTGCAAGACACCTAGTCATCAAGAAGGTATTTTTATTGTTTTTCCAAGATTTTATTATTTTAATTTAGATTTAATTTTTAAAAATATTATATTTATATATTTGAGGTACGTACAACAGGGCGAACTTGTAGAGTCTAATAACCAATTAGTGGCACAATACTTTGTTGATAATAATCTAACACTTCATCTGGAAATGTTCCGAAGAAGCTTTCGAATGGATAGACTTTTTTTAATGATCGTTGGTTAACTGAAAAAAAATTTAAGTTGTTTCAAATCATTTTTGACGCACGAGATCATCAGAGTTTTACTTCTCTATAAAAAGACACTTTCATAATAAACTAGCAGTGGGAAATGTTCCATACTAGCTTGACAAGTATTTGTATATGCACGAGATAACATCATGTAACCGCCCGCAACGATTTTTGATGTGTTCTAACTTTGCATTCGAAAGAATATCTTCGAAGACCGACATGCAACTATTATACGCCACACATGAGAAATGCCATGCTTTTCCCGGAATGTTGGGGAGCTCAATTTGTACGCATTGAGCTTGGAAATATTGTCCCTTGAATGGCGATGTCAATACATGAGAGGTGATCACAAGCATTCGACGAAAATTCTTGCAGCAATGGCGTCTAATTTATGTGGATTTAGCATGTATTTTTTGGGAATTTCGGAGCTAACAATGATATCATTGTTTTAGACCAATCGCGTTTGTTCAATGATGTTATTAGTAGGACCGCCCTGAAAAGTCCGTTTGTGGTGAAACGATGTTGAATATAATATTAAATTTTGTTTAGTTGATGTGATTTATGAAAATTGGCAATGATAGTTAAAAACTTTGTTCCCATCGAAAAGTGATCTTAGACGACAACTATTCAAAAGAGTGCAAGAAGCTGCAAGAAAGAACATTGAACAAGTGTTTAAGGATTTAAAAGCTAATTGACAAATACTTTAACAACTTGAAAAACAATTACATCCACGAAGAATAAGAAAATACATGTACGCGTGTATTATCTTACATAATATGATTTTGAAGAATAATAGTGTGGTGATATATTCGGATTACATTAAACATCGTTCAAACAATGAACCATTAGAACATGATATAATTTCACGTATATGATCACACACGACCCACAATAACCTTCAAGCGAATCTTATCGATTTTGTATCAATCGAGACAAACAAACCACTAGTATTTTTATTTTTCAAGATTTTAATTTTTATTTTTAAAAATGTACTTTTATTCTAATTAATCAAGTTTGTTTTATTTTTTATTGAATTATTTAGTTATGAAAGTTAAAATGTAAATACAAATAAAAAATATAAATTGCAAAATATAAACGAGGAAAACAACAATGACACCATGTAAAACGTCGAACTATTACTTAAACGCCATTCCAAACAATTGATTACAATATTGTGTTTATCATTTTCGGTTGTCTGTATGTATGTATGTATGTATGTCTTATATATATGTATGTATATTGTATGCATGCAAAGAATAGCTGCTCAAGGAGACGTTTGTCGTGCCAAGCACACGTAATGTAGCTCTACACAAACCGGCTATAATTAAATAATTTTATGGAAATAAGAGTTGGAAATAATATATCTAAGTTGGAAAACATTACATATCGGTCCTTGGACTTGCATTCAATTAGTAGATATAGTTATAAGCTTTCTTTTATCCAAAGCCCAGATTCTACGAGATCAAAGCAATGAATACATATTTAAAAAATTTAAAATACAAGATAGACACTATAACATTCTGTTTTTAAGATGGATATTTTGATTAACACTTGGATGGTAATAGATGGGTTTAAGACATGTATACATAATTTAACTCTAGTTAGATTACTTTGTTTCATATTTAGGCCAATATCAGTCTGGTATTTTTCGAATTATTCATCGAATTAAAAGTTATTAGTTAGAATTTCTATTTACTTTTTACCCTTTAGATAATCATATATTTTTGAATTTATAATAAGTAAAACAAACTAAAATATGTTAAATTATACATATATTAACATTGTCACAAAAAATCTCATACTCGACTCACATCCGTGAAATATATTAGAACTGTTTTCATTACTGATCTCATACACTAATACTTGTCGTAATACTCATTTCTTATGTTTCAATTATTGGTTATCCTAGCGGGTTTATTTATTTTTTATTTATTTTATTTATATTTATTATTTTTGCATCACTAAGTAACACAAAGTAAAAAAAAGACCATGTAATTAAACTTTAAGGACTAAAAACAAAACTCATAGATGGACATTAAGGTAAGGTTGTCTAATCTAAGTTGACTATGATAGAATTCAAGGTTATGCAGGTGGATTATTGATCAATATCGTGTGGTCGGTCAAATATATGAACTAAAGAGTGCCTAATCATTCTTAGTAACAAAAGGGTAATAAAGAAGTCAAATCCATAGGGAATCACATGCAGTGTTAGTAACAATCAAACTAAAACAATCAAACTAAAAGAATTAAACATTGAAAAGTAAACCAATTTATGGATTAATTTGAGAAATACTTAAATGAATTAAATAAAAGTTTAAGTTTTCAACAATCTTGAAGAAAAAGCAACCCACTTTAGGACTCAGGTTTAACAAAGTTACAATTTTTCTTTAGTGAAACGTAATGAGAAGTCATTAATAGTGATTTACACATGATAGGATTTAACTGATAATTGTGGATAAAATCTTAAAGGATTTTATTCACACAATTACCAATTGAATAATGAAACCCTAATTTTAATAATTAATTACATAATGATTAAAGACAAACAAAGTTATAGAAAATCAAAATTAGGTTTAAGCATAATCAAATCATTTAAATAATTAAATCATGAGTTGAATCCACAAGAACTTAAAGGATTCAAGATCCAATCTCAAATCTAAGTTCCAACTAAGAAAAATAGAAACTTGCATAAACCCTTCCCCCGAAGTGAATAACAAACGAATTAGCCTTGGCTCATTATTAAATCTTCAATGCCAATTTAATGAATCACGTAGATTTGATGATCTTGATGTTGGAAGAGCTTGAGAACGATGAAGGATGCCTAATTTTCATCCAAGATTGATGTTGTAAAAGGTGTTTTTCGTAATAGGGTTTTTTTCCCTTTAAAATCCTTCAAATTAAGTCAAATCTCAACAAAACATGGACCCTGACGTCGGTAGCGCCACCCCCTGCACAACCTTGATTTTCATGTGTAACGTTTCGAGATCTTTCTGTGGACAAGTCACGGGTCCCATAACTCTTTTCCTAGCTCAAGTTATGCACGTTTTAATATACCATTGTTATGCAACTTCGCTTTAACATTTCTTTACTTCTCGAGCTCCAATTCTCGTCCCGTTTCTTCCAATTTTGTTGTATACTTCATGTTAACCTACAAACGCAATAAAGTTTCATAAGTAACTCGGTTTCTCATAAATTGACACGTAAAACATGAAAATAAAACCTTTAAATATTAAATTTCACCACCCGATCAATTACCCAAGGGATACGAGTTACATATCTAGGTGTACACAAGAGTTTATTAATGGATATGAGGTAAATACCCTAAAGAATATATGAAACTGGTTACCGGTTGATATAGGTTAGTTAATGAGTCTAGTGAATTGTATGATAAACCTATTGTTAGGGGATGTTTTCTTGGTTAGAAGTAACTAACCTATGAAGAGGATAGTTTTAGAGAAACTGTATTTTCATGTCAATTTATGTTTATTAAATAATGTCTTTTTTACTATGATTTGAGCTCATAAACATTGTTGTTAAATGTTGGTTATGGATTAAAAAGTTGCTTTATGTATGTAAAGATATGGTTTTGAACAAAAACAATGTTTTTAGCATATGTAGCACCCAGCTATTTATTTATTTTGAAGCCGACGAATAAAGAAGAAAATAAATAAAGTCCAAAGCCGAGGGACCAAACTCGCCAAAAAGAGAAAGTTGGGCATGTGGTGATATTTGTAGGGAGAGGGTAGCCATAACCCTCTCCCCACACTCACATTTTCAGCAAACAATAGAGGAGAAGAGAGAAAGAAGAGAAAAAGGGAGAAAAGTTGGTTCAGGTGAGTAAAATCGTTGAGGAGCGGGTCAAATCGAAGCTCTTCTCGTTGTGGTCGTTTGTGTGAGTTCCATGTATAAAGCAATCGTTGAAAGGCTCAATTATGTAGAGCAATCGTTGAGGAGAAAAGTTAATGCGTGCTCATGTATAAAGTGATGAAGTTTTCATAGAAAGAGTATTTTCGTATATATACCTACAGAAAGTATTTATTTACTTTTAAAACTAGAATTCACTCATCAATGCTGACTTATATACATTTTCAGTTGGTAGGTAATTATTGCTGAGGATGGCATGAGGGTGAAGCTACTCGGCAGGAAAAGACTGACATCCATTCATACTTATTATGGTTGTTGTTTTGTAATGCAATTAAACAATAGTGTATTGCTTAACAACAGTGTTTTAATGAAATGAATGGTTTTTGTTAAAATGATTCCGCTGCTTAAGTTTGTAAATTTATAATGTTTTAAGGTACTTAATGCTTTGAATGACCAACTGTGAGGTCTCCAGGAACGGGGCCTTACAAGTTGATATGAGAGCCAAAGTTTAAGAGAATTGGGTTAAATAAAATTTTAAAACCTAAGCTTAAACTGAAAATGGGACAATTGGAGGGATGTCAGCCCGAGTAGCTATGTGCCATCAGGTATATCTTTTCTTAATGTTAACCGGTATTATGTGCACATGCTATTTGATTTATGTGCTCTTAGTAGATTTGATATTGATTAAGTCAGGATAGGAAATGCTTGGGGTATGAAGAGTAAAGTAAGTGTCTAATCACAACTAGCCACTGTAATTAGGGACTTACTATACTTGACATAAACTGAGTTATTACCTTGAATGGCCACATTAGTGTTTAAATCTTATAGCGTGTTAGAGGATGGCTGGACGGAAATCTTCCAAGACTCCTAGAAGCAAAGGCCGTCCACGGGTGACCAGGAGTAGTGCTAAGGCTCTTGAGACGACCCATGAGAACCCTGAGGTCCATGGCCGGAGCGAAGAGAACGAGAATGCTAGCTTGAATGCCTCAGCTAGGGAGGCGATTGCTGATGAGGTACATCAGGTCATGCAGACAGTCTTACCGTCTGTAGTGACTGAAGTCATCAGGGCTGTGAGAAGCGAGGAGAGGAAGGATAAGGTAAATAGAAAGGGATCTTCGAGCAAGGGAAGCAGAAGGGAGGAGGAACAACCGGAGCCTTAGACTTTGTTGTCTGAGGAGGAGGAGGAGGATGTAGTGGGGGTAGCAACCGGAGGATGCCGTTATGGGGTGTTCCAAAGGTGTAAGCCCCCAACTTTGGATGGCAATGGAAATGTTGTTGCCGCTCACCGCTGGGTGAGAGAGATGGAGGCAGTTTTGGAGATCAGTGAGTGCCGCGAGGACCAAAAGGTGAAGTTCGCGACTCACTCTTTTGTCGATTCAGCACTGTGTTGGTGGGACAATATTATCCAAGCTGAGGGTACCAGAGCTATCGGGAAAATGTGATGGAAGGAGTTTAAGCAGTGGTGATCGAGGAATTCAGTCCTCACAGGAAACTCGATAAAATGAGAGGGAGTTCTTGCAACTTGAAGCGGGAACCATGACCCACCAGCAGTACACCACCAAATTCAATGAGATGGCAAGGCTGGTGCTAGATCAGGTGACGCTGGTGTCAAGGAAGATCAAGAGGTACATCCAGGGACTGCCAGCTGACATTCGCAGGCACCTGATTGTTGCTCAGCCAGGTACCTTTCGATTAGTGGTGGATTTGGCGGGTAGATTGTATGATGAGCGAGAGGAGACCGTGGTGGAGATGAAGAAGATGAGTGGAGATGGTAAGAACTGGAATGGGAAGAGGTTTGGACGTGGTGGTTTCACTCCAAACAACAAGAAGATGAAGGTGTACGACCGTGGGGTGTCGTCAAAATCAGGGCGGAATAAGTGTGGTAGATGTGGAAAGAAGCATACCGGTGAGTGCAGGATGGGAACGAATGTATGCTTCAGGTGTGGCAAGCCAAGCCACATCGCTAGAGACTGTAAGAAGCCCAGGGCGGAGAGCTCTAGAGCGGAGAAGAAGAAGCCGGAGGAAGGAGGGCGGAGGGCAGGACTAGAGCTTACTGTCACACCCCCATTAAAAGCGGAAACACGGGGATGTAACGAGACGGGAATCGTTGTAACACGTGGTAAGCCAATAGAGATGCAATATAATAATGATAAAAAGCATGTCATGACGACACCCGACAACAAGGGGACTTGTGTCGTGTTTAGTCAATGTTCACGACAACATAGCCATAAGCATACGCAAGCAAATAGTCACACAAATACGAATATCAACATTGTAATGTATTTTCCCACAACCCGGGAACAATTAACAAAAGAGTAATTGTTGATTAAAACAGACTACATCAAATGTTTTCAAAATGACAAGTTTAGCCACAAATGCATCCTAGGCTCTCCACTAAGGCAGCACACCTAGATTTTCACCTAGCGTGATCACCTGAAAAGATATGCTCAAAATGGTCAACAAAATTGTTGGTGAGCTCGCAGGTTAAAATTATAAATAGGTAAACATTGCTGTATACCGTGCATACAGTTATAAGTAAGCAAAATCACATGACCTGAGCTTTACAACCAAACCTAACGACGTACACAAAGAATCTTGTCGGAATAAAATTCACCCAAGGCCCGTTCCTTGCGACTGTTGGTACTAACTAGTATACCAACCACGAGGGTGGGGGTGTCAATCCAAGTAGTACTACCAATACCTATCCATCAGTTCTACACTGGAATTAAATGGTTGTAAGAAAGAACCACACAGCAGACTCAAGCATGTATCAGATAAGTACTCACAAATAGTAGCACGTTGATTCCAAGTATGTAAATTGTATGTATGTTGTACCACATAGAAAATGAGTGAGCATACTTCTCCCCCATGTTTTAAATGTTTGTAAAGTAGTATAAGCATAAAAAGGGGCCACGAAACTCACTTGTTAATTGGTAAGTATGAATGATCAAAGTTCCCGACAGTTGTATGCAAAGAACGGTCAAACACTTATGATAGTTATTGTTAAGCATTAATGATATGTATAAAGCATATAGTAATGTTCAGTCGGTTTGGGTTGTATCGGTTCGGTCGTGGGTAATACACACTCAAGCGGACACACGTATCAGATCTTATGTAGATCCAAGTACTGAAATGGGTCGTCATTGCCAATGACATTTGTGTAAAGATCCCATTGTTATAAGAGAAAATACTTGTTAAATATTTGTAGTCCCAAATGGGTGGTTGATAATTATAAAATGTTAGGTTGATTTAAATTAAAATAGTATGTGCATGTTGATAGCGTTGACCTTAATCTTTGTGGTCAAGCAATGACACTTTTACTGATGTTACCTTATCATCACATGACATTCAAGAAGGGAATTCACACACACAGCATCATTAGTCACACAACAGAACCAGACGCTCGACTAAACATTCCATTCATACGAATCAACCTTCAATCGTACGAATCAGCTTCATTCGCACGATTGAACCTTCATTCGCACGACTAACATTCAGTCGTACCACACAACACCCAATCGCATGACTAAACCTCCATACGCACGAATCAACCTTCATTCGACGTATCAGCTACATTCGTACGACTGAACCTTCATTCGTACGATTGGCCTTCAGTCGTGCGACGCACGCACAATCGCACACATCCATTCGGTCGCAGGACTCAATTGCACACCTCATTCATCTGTATTGACTCAATCGCACGCATTCATTTGATCGCACGACTCAGTCGCATGACATCCCCAATCGCACGACTCAGTCGCCCGAAGGACTCAGTCGCATGAATCAGTCACACGATTCCCCAGTCGCACGGCTCAGTCACATGACAGACCCAGTCGCCTGAACTGCAGGTTCGCGACTACTAAAGTGCAAAGCAGCCTTCGGCTGCCCCGAGCACGAGTTTTACACAACAAGAACTTTTAGAAACACACTACAAACACACACAAACAAGAAGTACATGCAGAAAGACATCACACGCACCCACACGACCTCTTATGTTCGGGTTGACCCGAACACCCGAAACCCTAGAAATGAACAGCAGTAAAACAAGCAAGAAAGAGACAACCAAGGTTGTCTACTGGCAAGGATGGAGTAGACTAGGTTGTAGATGAAGTCTAGACGAAGAAAACAAGACGAAACGGGATCGGTTTTGGTGCAAAGATGAAGAAAATGTGAAGTGAAGAAGAATGAAGAAGATGAAGTGAAGAAGATGAAGTTAAGGCTAGAAAATGGAGTTTTATACCTATCCAGAGTTTGCAAAATATCGGTTTTAGTCCCTGCACTTAGCCCCGAGTTCCCAAAGTTTGTTTCGGGTGAAAACGACTTTAAAGGTGTTTGTTATATTAATGTTAGAAATATATTAAATGTTAATTGGCACTTAAAAATGGTTTTATTAACGATAATAATATTATATAAAAATAATATTTTTAGTAATAATGACGATGAAAATTTGTGAAAGGTTTAAGCATAGCACAAGTTAACGATAAGAACACAAGCATAAAGGTAACAAAGCAAGTATGATCTCCATGCCAGGAGTTCATGAAGAAGAGGAAGAATGATCAAGGAAAATTTAACGGTTAATCATGTTGATTGACGGACCTTAAGGTGACGGATGTCACAGTATCCCACAGTTGAGAGAATTTCGTCCCGAAATTCAGCGGAGTTAGGTCCAAGAGTGTCATCCTCGAATAGGTGTGGATATTTAAGCTTCATCTGATCTTCCCGTTCCCATGTAAACTCTGGCACTCGCTTTGCATTCCATCTCACGCGTACAATTGGTATTCTGCTGCGCTTCAATTGCTTGACCTTTCGATCCATTATCTCAATGGGTTCCTCGACAAAATGAAGCTTGTCATCAATCTTGATGTCCTCAATTGGTACGTGAAGTGATTCGTCAGCCAAACACTTCTTGAGGTTCGACACGTGGAGAGTATCATGCACACCACTGAGTTCTTGTGGTACCCTTAATCGGTAAGCCACTGGACCAATTCTTTCTAGCGTTCGTATAGTTTGTTCACTTTGGCCGTCTGTGTGAGGATGATAGTCAGTACTCATGTCTAATTGAGTGCCCATCGCTTTTTGTAGTGTCTGCCAAAATCGTGAAGTAAAGCGGCCGTCACGGTCGGATATGATTGATACGGCACTCTGTGTCTTGTCACGACCTCTTTTAGGTACAATCTCACCAACTTATCCATTTTGTAGTCTTCTCAGATCGGCAAGAAATATGCTGATTTTGTCTTTCGATCCACTACGATCCATATCGGATCATGCCCGTTGCTCGTTCTAGGGAGTTTGGTAATGAAATCCATAGCTATGTTCTTCCATTTCCACTCGGGAATTTCAGGTTGCTGCAACAATCCGATGGTTTCTGATGTTTAGCTTTAACTTTCGAGCATGTCAAGCATCTTCTTACATACATGGCGATGTCTTTGTTTATGCCTGGCCACCAGTACAGATCCTTAAGATCGTGGTACATCTTGTCTACACCAGGATGAATAGAATATCTCGTTTTGTGTGCTTCATCCATGACCAAGGTACGTACACCTCCCCATCTGGGTACCCATATACGGTCTACGAAGTACTATATGCCATCATCTTTGCAAATCATTGTTTATCCAATCCCCGGAATTCTTCTCCCGCAAGGTTCTCCTCTTTCAACGCCTCACTCTGTGCAATTTTGGATCTGAGCCTTTAAATTCATTTGGATGGTCAATCCCAAAGCTCGAGTACGTAATGGTTTCGTGCGTTCTTTGCGGCTTAAAGCATCAGCCACTACGTTGGCTTTCCCGGATGATATTGGATTTCACAATCGTAGTCACTAAGAAGCTCTACCCAACGTCGTTGACGCATATTAAGCTCCTTCTGATCCAGGATATGTTGCAGGCTCTTATAATCAGTGTAAATGATGCATTTGGTTCCATACAGGTAATGCCTCCGTATCTTAAGTGCAAATACTACAGCGCCCAACTCCAAATCATAGGTTGTATAGTTCTTTTCGTGCACCTTTAGTTGTCGCGAAGCGTAGGCAATCACCTTATCCTTCTGCATTAACACACATCCCAACCCTTGATGTGAAGCATTGCAGTATACCATAAAATCATCAGTTCCGTCTGGGAGGGACAATATAGGTGCATTGCACAACTTGTCTTTCAACGTTTGGAACGCTTGTTCTTGTGCATGTCCCCAATCAAACTTCTTGTCTTTCTGGGTCAGCAGTGTTAACGGTTGAGCGATCTTTGAAAAGTTCGCGATGAAACGACGATAGTATCCGGCCAATCCTAAGAATTGCCGTATCTCTGAAGGCATCTGAGGTGTATCCCATTTCTTTACTGCTTTGATTTTGCCGGGATCTACATGAATCCCATCCTTGTTAACCACATGACCCAAAAACTTCACTTCCCGTAACCAGAATTCACACTTCAAGAACTTGGCGAAGAGTTTCTCTTCTTGTAACAGTTCCAGTATTGCTCGAAGGTGTTCTTCATGATCCTCTTTCGATCGGGAGTAGATAAGTATATCGTCTATGAATACGATCACAAACTTATCCAAGTAAGGTTTACACACCCGACTCATTAGGCCCATAAACACAGCTGGTGCGTTAGTCAATCCGAACGGCATGACCAAGAACTCATAATCCCTATAACGAGTTCTAAACACTGTTATCGGTATGTCCTCCTCGAAAACCCGTAGTTGATGATATCCAGAACGAAGATCGATCTTGGAGAAATATGAAGCTCCTTGCAGCTGGTCAAACAGATCGTCGATTCTGGGGAGAGGATACCGATTCTTCACAGTTAACTTGTTCAACTCACGGTAGTCGATGCACATACGGAACGACCCATCCTTCTTTTTGAAAAATAACACCGATGCTCCCCAAGGTGAGTGTCTCGGCCGGATAAAACCCTTCTCCAGTAGCTCCTATAACTGACTAGATAATTCCTGCATTTCGGACGGTGCTAACCGGTATGGTGTCTTTGCCACTGGTGTAGCTCCAAGAACCAACTCTATACGAAATTCCACCTGTCGTGGAGGAGGTAAACTAGACAAGTCATTCGGAAATACATCTGGGTAGTCCCGTACCACTGGAATATCCGCCAATTTCTGCTCTTCTTCTTTCTTTTCTAGCACATGAGCTGAAAAGCATATCACTGTTTTCGTAAACTTCGGCGTGCTTTCATGCAAGAGATAAGCTTTAGGTTTCTTCCCGGTCGTTCTCCTTGAATTCTGAGTACCTTCTCGTTTGGCATGGGGATTCGTACTACTTTATCCCAACAGACAATCTCAGCTCCGTGCTTCGACAACCAATCTATTCCCACAATCACGTCGAAACTTCCTAACTCAAAGGGTATCAGGTCTATATCGAAGGCATGGTTCTCCAATATCAATGAGCACTTTCTAATAATTTCATCAGCCTGAACAACCCTACCGTTAGCCATTTCTACGGAGTAGCTAGTTTCTAGCCTACTAGGACTCAAATCAAGCAATTGCACAAAATCAGAAGATATAAAACTATTTTCTGCTCCAGTATCAAACAATATAGATGCGAAGTGATTATTGAGTAAGTGCGTACCCGTGACAACATTCGGGTCCTAACGGGCATCGTTGGTTCCAATGATAAATGCACGTCCCTGAGCTGTATTCCCCTGATTTCCCAGGCCTTGATTTCCAGCTATGGCCATCACCGGTTGTTGGTTGTTCCCTTGTTGTCCCGGCGCCTGATTTAGTCTGGGGCACACGTTCCTGTAGTGATCAAGGTTTCCACACTCATAACAACCCCTAGCATTCCGGATGGGTTAACCGCGTTGACTGGTGCCACCAGATTTGGCGCTGTTCTACAGTCTCTTGCTAGATGCCCCGGGCGTCTACAGTTCGCGCACACCCGGCACGGCATTGCTGGGGATGATGGAAATTGCACCTATCACATTTGGGGTGCGGCCCTACATACTCTCTCCTGCCCTGCGTCACAGCCACAAAATTTATGGTTGTCTTGGCCCTTTTATCAAATTTCCTGGCACTCGACGGCTCGTTTCCCCAACATCCTTTCTCTTCTCTGCTCCTCTTCCCAATACCCCTGTTCTCACCATCTCATCAGTTAGAGCGCTAGCCTTCAGAATTGCGCTCTGAATCGTAGGAGGAGCAGCTGCTGTTACCATTTCCCGGATTTGAGGCGCAAGTCCCCAAATGTACCTCTCGATCCTTTTTTATTCCGGAGAGACTAGATGTGGGACCAATCTTGCCAGCTCATGAAAACGATCGGTGTAAGCTGCGTGCCCAGCCCCCACCATAGCATGATTCCAGAATTCGTGCTCCAGTTTCTGCATCTCATTGAGAGGACAATACTCCTTAGTGATTAAGGCCTTAAACTCATCCCATGACATTTGCATCGCCGATTCTCTTCCCCTAGCCTGAATCTGGGTGTTCCACCAAGTTAGTGCCTTGCCCTGCAGTGAACACGTGGCATACTTGATCCTTTGGCTGTCGAGGCACTCACTAATATCGATTACTGCCTCCATCTTCTCAAGCCATCTGGTCAGAGCTATGGCTCCACCCTTGCCATCAAACTCCTTCGGTATACAGGCCACGGATTCCTTGTATGAACATCCCCTTCTAGCATTAACAACCCTAGTCTCATTACCGGCTGTTCCACCATTCCGGTCTCCTGATTGCTTTCGTTCCCAGTCGGATTTCCATTATTCTCGTTATCATTGCCACCATCCCCGTGGGGGTGGTGATTCTGAAGAGCATCGCTCACTTGGGCCACGATAGTCGGAATCAATGCGGCCAACTGTTGAGCGATTAAGGCTGCCATGTCAGAGTTTCCTGTTCCCTGATTGTCATTGGTAGGACCATCACTTGTTCTCGGTGCTCTACCTCTACCTCTGTCTCTGCCCCTCGGGGCTTCACTTCCGCCACTGTTGCTGCGGGTAACTCTTCGAGGCGGCATTTTCTAATCATAAAAGTAGTAGACACATAAGTTTCCAACCATTACAAAGTATATAGTTCATACCACTCAACAAAGTCCAACATTCCAAGTTAATATCACGCTCGTTGTTGTCACACAACACATACAAGTCAAATAATTCTCATACCATGAATCAAAAATGTTCCAATAGTAGTCCATCATTATAATTGCAACCCATGCATATAATCACGTTAGTCTAGCGAAGGTTGTCCATTTCCTCCTCTTTCGAGGTTTCAGACATAACCTCCTTAGGGTAAATCTCAGTGTCCAAGGTCAAGCGCAATAGCATGATCTGTGAAGATCTCTTTGGGTTTAATACCCGGATTTGATAAGACAACTCGACGCGCAGAGGGAACGGATGATCCAATAGAAGCATCCCATAAAGAGTGAGCACAAGGGCTCTCTCATAGGGTGAAAAGATCACAAAACAAATAGATGAACGAATCAAGCAAAGAGGAACACATACACGAGATATAAAATGCATACAACCTAGCATGCAGATCTACATAAAGGTTCCTAGGTTATAGTCAAGGTCAAGTGTATTGCCTAATTCTCTATAACCAATGGCTCTGATACCAGTCTGTCACACCCCCATTAAAAGCGGAAACACGGGGATGTAACGAGACGGGAATCATCGTAACACGTGGTAAGCCAATAGAGATGCAATATAATAATGATAACAAGCATGTCATGACGACACCCGACAACAAGGGGACTTGTGTCGTGTTTAGTCAATGTTCACGACAACATAGCCATAAGCATACGCAAGCAAATAATCACACAAATACGAATATCAACATTGTAATGTATTTTCCTACAACCCGAGAACAATTAACAAAAGAGTAATTGTTGATTAAAACATACTACATCAAATGTTTTCAAAATGACAAGTTTAGCCACAAATGCATCCTAGGCTCTCCACTAAGGCAGCACACCTAGATCTTCAGCTAGCGTGATCACCTGAAAAGATATGCTCAAAATGGTCAACAAAATTGTTGGTGAGCTCGCAGGTTAAAACTGTAAATAGGTAAACATTGCTGTATAATAGTTTGTTACGGAATACCGTGCATACAGTTATAAGTAAGCAAAATCACATGACCTAAGCTTTACAACCAAACCTAACGACGTACACAAAGAATCTTTTCGGAATATATTCAACCCAAGTAGTACTACCAATACCAATCCATCAGTTCCACACTGGAACTAAATGGTTGTAAGAAAGAACCACACGGCAGACTCAAGCATGTATCAGATAAGTACTCACAAAACAGTAGCACATTGATTCCAAGTATGTAAATTGTATGTCTGTTGTACAGCATAGAAAACGGGTGAGCATACTTTTCCCCCATGTTTGTAAATGTTTGTAAAGTAGTATAAGAATAAAAAAGGGCCACGAAACTCACTTGTTAATTGGTAAGTATGAATGATCAAAGTTCCCGAAGTTGTATGCAAAGAACGGTCAAACACTTATTGATAGTTATTGTTAAGCATTAATGATATGTATAAAGCATATAGTAATGTTCAGTTGGTTTGGGTTGTATCGGTTCGGTCGTGGGTAATACACACTCAAGCGGACACACGTATAAGATCTTATGTAGATCCAAGTACTGAAATGGGTCGTCATTGCCAATGACATTTGTGTAAAGATCCCATTGTTATAAGAGAAAGTACTTGTTAAATATTTGTAGTCCCAAATAGGTGGTTGATAATTGTAAAATGTTAGGTTGATTTAAATTTAAATAGTATGTGCATGTTGATAGCATTGATCTTAATCTTTGTGGTCAAGCAATGACACTTTTACTGATGTTACCTCATCATCACATGACATTCAAGAAGGGAATTCACACACACAGCATCATTAGTCACACAACAGAACCAGACGCTCGACTAAACACTCCATTTGTACGAATCAACCTTCAATCGTACGAATCAGCTTCATTCACACGATTGAACCTTCATTCGCACGACTGGCATTCAGTCGTACCACACAACACCCAATCGCACGACTTAACCTCCATACGCACGAATCAACCTTCATTTGTACGTATCAGCTACATTCGTACGACCGAACCTTCATTCGTACGATTGGCCTTCAGCGTGCGACGCACGCACAATCGCACACATTCATTCGGTCGCATGACTCAATCGCACACCTCATTCATCCGCATTGACTCAATCGCACACATCACTCATCTGTATTGACTCAATCGCACACATTCATTCGATCGCACGACTCAGTTGCATGACATCCCCAATCGCACGTCTCAGTCGCCCGAAGGACTCAGTCGCATGAATTAGCCGCACGACTCACCCTGTCGCACGGCTCAGTCGCATGACAGACCTAGTCACCTGAACTGCAGGTTCGCGACTACTAAAGTGCAGAGCAGCCTTCGGCTGCCCCGAGCATGAGTTTTACACAACAAGAACTTCCAGAAACACACTACAAACACACACAAACAAGAAGTACATGCAGAAAGACATCACACGCACCCACACGACCTCTTATGTTCGGGTTGACCCGAACACCCGAAACCCTAGAAATGGACAGTAGTAAAACAAGCAAGAAAGAGACAACCAAGGTCGTCTACCTGCAAGGATGGAGTAGACTAGGTTGTAGATGAAGTCTAGACGACGAAAACAAGACGAAACGGGGCGGTTTTGGTGCAAAGATGAAGAAAATGTGAAGTGAAGAAGAATGAAGAAGATGAAGTGAAGAAGATGAAGTTAAGGCTGGAAAATAGGGGTTTTTATACCTATCCAGAGTTTGCAAAATATCGGTTTTAGTCCCTGCACTTAGCCCCGAGTTCCCAAAGTTTGTTTTGGGTGAAAACGACTTTAAAGGTGTTTGTTATATTAATGTTAGAAATATATTTAATGTTAATTGGCACTTAAAAATGGTTTTATTAACGACAATAATATTATATAAATAATGATATTTTTAGTAATAATGATGATGAAAATTTTGTGAAAGGTTTAAGCATATCACAAGTTAACGATAAGAACACAAGCACAAAGGTAACAAAGCAAGTATGATCTCCACGCTAGGAGTTCATGAAGAAGAGGAAGGATGATCAAGGAAAAGTTAACGGTTAATCATGTTGATTGACGGACCTTAAGGTGACGGATGTCACACTTACACCATGACCCGGGAGAACTCACCAAAGACGCCATCCGAGATTCGTAGTTTCTTGGGGTTAGCGGGTTATTATCGAAGGTTCATTCAATACTTTTACAAGATCGCTTCTCCACTAACCAAGTTGACCCGGAAAGATATGAAGTTTGTATGGGGTCAAGATCAAGAGAAAGCATCCGAGGAGTTAAAAGAAAGGTTGACTCAAGCTCCTGTCCTATCATTACCCGAAGGAAGCGAGGATTTGGTGGTCTATTCAGATGCTTCCTACTCAGGGTTGAGGTGCGTGCTAATGTAGAGAGGGAAGGTTATAGCCTATGCATCCCGACAGTTGAAAGTTCATGAGGTCAATTATCCCACTCATGACTTGGAGCTAGCAGCCGTGGTCTTTGCGTTGAAGATTTGGAGGCACTATCTCTACGGGACGAAGTGCATCATTTTCACTGACCACAAGAGCTTGAAGTACTTCTTCGAGCAAAAAGATCTGAACATGATGCAAAGAAGGTGGTTGGAGCTCATAAAAGATTATGATTGCGAGATCCACTATCATCCGGGCAACGCCAACGTGGTGGCTGATGCTCTTAGCCGAAAGGAGAGGCCCGAGCCAATTCGGGTGAAAGCACATCAACTGATCATGACCTCCGATGTGATCAATCAAGTCAAAGAGTTTCAAGATGAGGCACTGAAAGAAGATAATCTTAACTCTGAAAGGATGAGAGGTTTGGTTAGGGGAATTGGGTGAAAACACACTTGGTGTTAAAACTCGATTTGGACGGGTATGGATTCCTCGTTTTGGGAATCCACGTGTGAGGATTATGGATGAAGCTCACAAGAATCAATACTCTATTCATCCTGGTGCCACAAAAATGTATCAAGATATGAAGAAGATTATTGGTGGCCGGGTATGAAGCGTCATGTGGTGGAGTATGTGAGTAAGTGCCTTACTTGCTTACAGGTGAAGGCCGAGCATCAGAAGCTGTATAGGAAGATCCAACCTTTGGATATACCGGAATGGAAGTGGGAGCACATCACCATGGATTTCATAGCGAAGTTGCCACGTACTCCGAAAGGGTACGATGCCATATGGGTGATTGTCGACCGTCTGACGAAGAGTGCTCACTTCCTACCGATCCGCGAGACATATTCATCTGAGAGGTTGGCGGATCTATCATCAAGGAAATTGAACTCGTCATGGTGTGCCGGTGTCTATTGTGTCTGATCGTGACACCCGGTTTACATCTAAATTTTGGAAGAAATTCCACGACGCCATAGGGACGAGATTACATACTAGCACGACATATCATCCCCAAACTGATGGTCAGTCAGAAAGGACCATTCAAACATTGGAAGACATGCTTCGGGCATGTGTGATTGATTATGGGGGAAGTTGGGATGACCACTTACCGTTAGCTGAATTCTCATACAACAACAACTATCATGTCAGCATTGGCATGCCACCATATGAGATGTTATACGGTAGAAGATGCAGAACACCGTTTGTTGGGATGATATTGGTCAGAAGGAATTGGGAAGCGTCGAGGTAATTGAGGCTACGACAGAGAAGCTTGAGAAGATTAAAGCCTTCATGAAGGCAGCTAAAGATAGACAGAAGTCGTGTGCCGATAAACGACACAAACCGATTGAGTTCCAGGTGGGTGACCAGGTTATGTTGAAGGTCTCACCTCGGAAGGGTATCATCCGATTCAGGAAACAAGATAAGCTAAACCTGAGATACATAGGACCTGTCCGAATCATTGCTCAAGTAGGAGAGGTGGCCTATAGGTTGGAGTTACCAGATGAGTTAAGTGAAATTAACCCGACATTCCATGTATCTCATATGAGAAAATGCTTAGCTGATGAAAACATGATTGTTCCACTGGAAGACATCGAAGTAGATGAAAGGCTCAATTATGTAGAGCAACCAGTGGCAATCATCGATCGTAAAGAGAAGAGACTGAGGAATAAAGTAGTTCCTCTTGTGCATGTACAGTGGAAGCACAGGAAGGGATCCGAATCTACGTGGGAGACCAAAGAAGAAATGAGACAGCATTGCCCTCGTCTGTTTGAGGAATAACAGGTTTCGGGGATGAAACCTATTTAAGGGGGTGGACTTGTAACACCCGATTATTTCTTAAAAAGAAAGGAAAGAATAAGAGTTGAAGAATAAAGAAAGGAAATTTCAATAAATCCAAGTTGAGGGGTGAAATGTGTAAAAAGGACAAAAGTACAATAAGTTGGTGTAAAGGTGGGCATGGCCGCCCACCCTCACTTCCCATCACCCTTTTTCACTCGGATTAGAAAGAAAAAGAGCAGAAAGCTACGGTTTAAAGAAAAAAGAAGAAGATTGAATTCAAGGTAAGAATTCAAGTTTTTAAGTGATTATGTTAGGTTTTGTCTCGGTTACATGCTTACGTGCTTATGTGCTTGTGTGTGTGTCCGGTTTGTGTGTTTTGGTGTGTTTTTAGGTGTTTGAATTCATTTGCAAACGGGTTAGAAAGAAGATACACCCAAAGTTGCACCAGGTGAGTTTCTAGACCCTGGTTTTACTTGTTTTAAACTTTTCTTGGGGCTGAAAATATATTAAAACGATTTTCAAATGTTTATGTATGTATACTCGTATGTATTATGCATGTTTGATGATGGGTCTTTGATGCTTATAGGTTTTTCATGCTTAGAATGGCCTTGGTAAGCTTAGAACAGATAGGTTTGATGCTTGGATTCGAAATTATCCTAGAAACATGTTGAATAGAAGGTTCATGCGCCTAAATAAGGCCCATGTTCCTGGAATTGCCTTAGAATTGATTAACTGTATCTTATGCGCCTGAATAGTGCCCCCATGCGTCTAGAAAATTAGTCAGATGACTATGTTTAGGGCCATACGCCCCAATAGTACCCATGCGTTTGAATAATCCCATCCGCCTAAGTTTCCCTACGCCTGGATAGCCCATGCGTCTAAGTGTCCATGCGTCCGAAGGGGTCATACGCCCGAATAGTGTCCATGTGCCTGAATGGTTCATGCGCCTAAGTGTTAAAGCAGTTAAGTGTTGGCCTGATGCGCCTGCATAGTGATGAAGGGCCCAAACAGGGCCCATGTTCCCAAATAGTGTCTAAACGCCTAACACTTAGAATTTATTTCCGAATTTTATGGAGTCTGTGGTTTTAGGGTTTTGACCGAGGTTTGACCAGGGTTTATTAATGATGAGTTTCATGCATGATTATGATTGTTTTATGATTGTTCCTTATCATTGTTATTAATAATATATTATTATTATTAATATTATTATTATTAGTATGTGACTTTACGTGGTGTGTTTACTATCGTAACGTAAAGTATTACTAATAATAAAGAGAAAGAGCAATAAAGAAGAGAAGTGGAACTTTAATAAAATGTTAACAGGTCTTGCAAGCTTACAGGAGGTACACGACCATGTTGTAGTTAGCTCAACTGTGTTGCGAGTTAGCTACCTTATTATGCACACGGGGCCAGTCAATTGAGATTGGGGACCTTTGCAGCATACCCTAGGTGTCTGGGTCGGCCTTGTATACAGTATGTAGAGCCCTTTATGGGAAAAAGAGGGCTCAGCACCATTTCCCTCACGCATGCAGTTTAGGGTATTGCTCATTGGTCCATACAAATAGTGAAAGATAAAAATAAAAGAGTACAGAGTAAACAAGGCATATAGTAAAGAGATAAAGCATTACCTAATTGTATAGTTAATGCGTGCTCATGTATAAAGTGATGAAGTTTTCATAGAAAGAGTATTTTCGTATATATACCTACAGAAAGTATTTATTTACTTTTAAAACTAGAACTCACTCAGCAACGCTAACTTTTATACATTTTCAATTGGCAGGTAATTATTGCTGAGGATGGCACGAGGGTGAAACTACTCGGCAGGGAAAGACTGACATCCATTCATACTTATTATGGCTGTTGTTTTGTAATGCAATTAAACAGTTCTTTTGTAATCGATTAACAATAGTGTATTGCTTAACAACAGTGTTTTAATGAAATGAATGGTTTTTGTTAAAATGATTCCGCTGCTTAAGTTTGTAAATTTATAATTTTTTAAGGTATTTAATGCTTTGAATGACCAATTGTGAGGTCTCTGGGAACGAGGCCTTACACACACTCACATTTTCAGCAAACAATAGAGGAGAAGAGAGAAAGAAGAGAAAAAGGGAGAAAAATTGGTTCGGGTGAGCAAAATCGTTGAGGAGCGGGTCAAATCGAATCTCTTCTCGTTGTGGTCGTTTGTGTGAGTTCTAGGACCCCTCTCTTACACGTTTTTTTGAATGGTTAGGGGCTGGAACACATCTGAAAATCAGGTTTTTGAGTGTGTATGTGTTTGACCTGTTTGTGTATGTGTGTGTGAGTGTATGATTCGTTTGGGTCTTGCTTTTGAGCTTGTGTGTGCTTGAATGGTGTTGTGGGATGCGTTCCTGAGGTTTAGGATGGTTGATTTGGGCTTAGAATGTGTTTAGATGAGCTTGGAGGTCGAAAATGGCAGATTAGGTTCGGGATGAACTGCATTCTGCACCAGCTAGGGCTAGGCGACCGAATGGAGGCCATACGGCTGATTGAGGTGCGATTGGGGTTCATTCACATGATTGAGGTCCATTCGCACGACTGAGAGTTCATTCGCACGATTGGGAGCCTAGTCGCATAAATGCTCATCCGCATTAGTTCCATCCGCATTAGGTCCATTCGCATGGGACTCATCCGCATGGAGTCCATCCGCACTAGTTTCATTTGCACGAATGGGTGTTCATCCGCATGGATGTCCATCCACATTAGTCCATTCGTATGATGCTCATTCGCATGGAGGCCATGCGACTGAAGGGTGTCCATACGCCCTAATAGGGCTGTTGCACCCGAGGAAAAGTGTAGTTTAACTTCTGACTTTCGGAGGAAAGTGCAGATGTAAGTTTTTGACGTAAAGGTTTCCGTAAGTTCATGTAAGATGATTGTTGAGGCCTTAGAGAGCATGTTGGGCATGATGATGATGATGTTGCATGATTATGCATGTTATGTATGTATGATGTTGCCCTGTATGATGCTAATGACTGTGTATGTTATGTTCCTTATTATGTTGTATGTTTATCTTTCCTGTGGCTTTACGTGTTACGTTAATAAAAGAAATGAAAGTATTATGTAACGTAAAGTGAAAGATAAAGAAAAGTGGAACATGAAGTATGAATACATGCATTAATGAATAATGAAAGTGCAGGATCGTTGAAGGGTGTAGAGTTACAACACAACAACACAAAGAGGAGATAAACTAAACTTAGATCAAACAGTAAACTGGATTAACAAAGTGGTGACACTAAGAACACAAGTAATATATGAGACAGAACACAAAGAACACAAGTGTTTGGTTTTCAAGAATTCAGTATATTGCCTTCTCTATGTTCTATTACAAGTGTTACAAAATCATATTCGAAAGATACAAGAACATGAGATACTTATACAACATCCTACAGCCGGGTATACTTTGAAAGCCATCTAGATACAATTGACTAGACACACACAAAATCAATTGTAGAGTGAAAAGGTAGATTGCCTTTTGACTAGTGACTATGACATGCCATAGCTCACATCATTATCTATTACAAAAAGGATAAAGTACATAAAGTAGAAAGTTACAGACTCAAGACCTCAATGTACAGTTACCAAAAGCATGGACCTTTTCACCAAACCATGTTAGTTGGTGACTTGCAGAGTTGTAGCGGAAAGGTGTCCAGCTTTATGGAACAGTACAACAGATAAAGCATGTTACTAAAAGTCTTCGAAGAAATCTGTCTTCATGAACTTGAAGCTTCAGAAGACTTTGTCTCTGAGGCTTCGGAAGACTTCATCTTTGGCTTCGAAAGATGTTGGTCTTGGCTTCAGAAGATTTCACACTTAGAGTATTTCTGTTGCACATGTGAAACTTCCGAAGCATTCCACTTTAATGCACTTGTGCAGCATGCAGGAAAGACTAAAGATGTTTAGGTTGTATCAGCCTCTTCATTAATCTTTACAAACTCCCCCTAGGCTGATGCTACCAAAACATTTAGAAAACTTCAGATATTAACAGTCCTCATTAGGATGATCACCATTCCTTTCTTCATAAGATGATCAGGATCCTTCAGGCTGTCAAAGTGTCTTCTCATGTCAAAGAGGTCATGAAAAGGCAACTGAAACATATCTTGCCATGTATAGATGTCTTCAATGCCTTGATCTCTAATAACATGCCACCTTTCTGGATTTGTGGTGTATGTCCAAGACAAGATGGGTCTTCCTGATGCTAGAGGAGCTACTAAAGTTAGAGTTGATTGAGCTTCCTCTGGCTGCACATCCTCAGGCTGTTCTGATTCATCCTAAGGTTCAGAAGGGGATGCAGGCTTCTTCTTCTTCTTGGACTTTGGTTTAGAAGCCATACTTTTCCTTCTCTTTCCAAATTTTAATTGAGAAGACTGGCCTGCAGCACCAGATTGATCTTCACTGTCTTTCTCAGTTAGGACTTTCTCTCTCTCAGGTTCAGATGGAGAGGGAGGTTGACCCTGCTGTGGATCAGAAGATGAAGCTTGCTGAGCATTAGCAGGAGGTCCGGGTTGTGTTGTGTCTGTTTGTTCAACCTTAACCTCCACTTCAGGTGGGGTCTGACTTGGAATGGAGTGTAAGTCAGTGAGCTCTCCACTCTTAATCTTCTGCTTGATTACCCTGATATGCTCATCCATAGTGGATAGAGACATGGGTCCAAGTCTCCTTCCGGAGAATCCATATAGCTTCAAGAAGCTCATCATCCTCTGCCTATCAGCAGACGTCTTCATGCTCTTTTGGATGATGGATCTTAACTTTGCAGCTTCTTCTCTCAGCTTCTTTTTTATTGTCTTTCTTTCCTTGACTAACTCAAGCTCAAGTTGTTTTAAATACTCAAACTCAATATAGTCATAAGGTAAGGGAAGGAGTGCATCTGCCTGATAAAGGCCTGTGGCACTCAGGTAGTTAATCATCTTGATTTTGTCTTCTTCCTTATCTACCTGAGGTTCTTGTTGAACCACATCCTCTTGTTCAGGACTTTCTTGAACTGGTGAGAGGGTAGGCATACCTTTGTACAGTCTTTTTCTTCTTTTCTCTTCTTTGACTTGTACTAGGAGTTCTGCATCTTCTGCCTCCTTCTTCTCTCTTGACCTTTCCAGATCAACCAGCTCATTCAATTCATCCAAGGGGAGAGAAATGACATTATCTCTGTCATAGTTCCTAGTGTGCAGATAGTTGATCCTGACTGCCCTTAACTCATCATTCTGAGTATCTGGTCTGGGGGCAGCCCTGATTGCAGACTCCATGAGTCTTGGAGACTCAGTAGAGGAACTTTCTCCCCTTAGCCTCCTTTTCCTCTCTCTCCTCCTCCTCAATCTCCTCAGATTTCATCTTTCTTTTCCCTTTGTCACTCTCAGACCTTTGTGACTTAGGGTGGAGAGAGCTTTGGCCTTCATTGCTCGTTGCAGCATCTGAGCTCAGTCCAAAGAGAGGTTGAGAAGCACCTTAACCAGAAGGTGTCTCAGAAGGAATATGGATCTCTGCAGTAGTTGGAGATGATGAGACAGGGCTCTCAGGTTCTGTCACTAGGCCGTCAGTCAAGGCTTCCCCTATGAAGCTAATCTTAGGGTCTGCCTCAACATCCAGTTGACCAATGACATTGCCTGATTGCCTTAGTCTCCTTCTTAGGCTGAACTATACAATGATCCTGTCTTGGATTCTTTTAGCCAGTCTGTTAGCTTGTCTTGATTGGCTTGGGTTGACAAGTGGCATGTTGACTAGATCCAGACCTTCATAATAGTCCTAGTTCTGAAAATTGAAGACTTCTTGCTATCCTTGAACTCTTATGATGATGAGGGCCTTCCTGTTGTTGTCATACCTCCACCCAATAATGTGATTGAAGGATGGTGAAGGTGACATAGCCCTTGGTATCCCATCCTTAAACAGACTCTGTATGAAGGAGTCTGTGTAGTCCACATCAATGTGAACTAGAGGAGGTTGCTGAGAATGCACAGTTGCAAGTGAGGATGTGAGTCCTCAATGTCCAATCTCTCGGAGGAACTCCCAAGTTCTGTGGCTGAAATGACTTTCTCCCCCTTTTTGGTAGCATCACCCATTTGCATAGGTGAGCTCGAGGATAGGTCAATCACATCCACAGGTTCTTGTGTGTCTGGTTGAGCTCTCCTTAAGGGTCTCCCAACTAGTTTTTCCTTAAGATATGAAATCTCAAGTTGCTGATCATAGATCCTGTGTTGTAAGGTAGTCACCTGAGATTCAAGGTGACTGACCTTTGAGACTAGGTAAGTCATGTTTTAGACAGTTTTTGCACTTTTAGTCTCAGATCCCCCTCATCTTCATCAGAAGAATCACTGGGGGTGGAGAAGATTGGACCGGAGTCCTTTCTCTCATGACCAGTTCTAAGTTCTTGGCTACTGGATTTCCTCTGCTCACTGGCAGTCTCAATTGAGATGTCAGTGGGCTGAGTTGCCATGGTTGAGGTCTTAATGATGTAATCACTTTCAGAAGTGAGAGCCCCTTCCATATGGACATCCTGAACAGGTTCAGGAGTGTCCACCTCAGTTGTAGGTGACTGATGTGGGATAGATGTAGGAGACTCAATAGTACTCATATTTCTTTGAGTAGAGGGAAAGAAGAGAGATTCATTATACTCACTGAAACCTATATCTTCATCAGTATAGAATTCAAGGTTGGGAATGGGTTGGTTGAGATCTATAGGCTGGGGATGGTAACTGTCCCCTGAAGGTTGATCACTTGAGTGTTGAGACTCAAAGTGATGGCTTAAGGCAGTAGGGTTAATGAGCTCATCAGGCTGAGCATGAGGAACCTCAGCACTGATTCTTGAAGAGATGGGAGTGGTCTGCTTCTCAGGAGAAATGAGAGCTCCAGTGTCCACTTCTTCCTATATGGGTGAGTATATGGGGACCTCCACAGACTAAACAGTCTAAGCAGGGATTCGTTTGTATTTTCTTTGGTAGGTAATGGAGATTTGAGGCTGTGTGGGTGGTTGGGAAGTAGCAGGTGTGGGTTCAACACTAGCTTGTGCTGCTAGGTTGTCACCTTGAGCAATAAGCTCTAACATTTTTGGGACTAGGGCTGTTTCTACTCCAGAGAATCCAACAGTGGACTTTCTCTCAATATTTTAAAGATGCGGGCTTTATCTGTCCCAATTTAAGAATGTTACCTATTTCCCTTAACTGTGAGCCCAGTTCACAGTTAAGAATGTACTGGACATATCTAGGAAACATGTAATATTCTAAGGAGTCTAAATTAGCAAGAAAATTTGTATAAACAAACTGAGAGTACCTGAATTTGACCCCTTGAACCATTCCATGGACTATGAAGGAGAGATCTTCAGGAATCTGGTCCCATCCACCATGCTTGTTTGATAAGCTGTGGATGACCACATGGAGCAGGAATCTCCATTGGGATGAGACCTTCCCTTTCCTGAAGGTCTTTACAGAGAAATCTCCCTCATATCCCATCTGCTCAAAGGAATGATTAACAGCTTCCTTTGGGAAAAAACCTCACCTTCTTCATCATCCAGCTGAAGATTTCGGTTGATGATGGCCGGAGTGATGAAGATTGTTCTCCCCTGCACTGTGGCAGACAGTGCCTTCTCCCCATCCATAATGACCTCTTGGCAGGTCTTCCAGAATTCAAGCAACTGATCCTCATAGAGTGGAGGATCAATGGTGAGGGAGGTGAAGTAGTTTGATAGAGACAAGAAACGACAAACCTCTGAGAAATGAGGATCTTTCTCAGAGCATAACAGAGCAACTTGATTGTGGTGTCTGTGTAGCTGCATGGTAAAGTTGAGATCATTTCTATGAGCAAAGTTGGCCATTTTGAAGTAGCTTAAGGTCGAAGGAAGAAGAAAGAAAGAATTTCAGAGAGAAATTTGGGTTTTTAGGTTTGGAGGAAGAACAGATGATAGAAAGAAAGGGAAACCGTTGGGTTTATATGTGAGAAGGATTTTAGATAAAGTTTAATGAAAGAGGATAAACTTTGAAATCCGGATGTTGGTCCCACCTTTGAAAAAGTAGTTTACTTTTTGCTCAAAAAGTAGTTTTCTTGGAAGACAAAAAGCTTCCGAAGGTTAATTATCTTCGGAAGTTTTAATTAAAAAGCTTCCGAAGCTAAAATGACTTCGGAAGAATTTCCTGAGAGATTTGAAAATTTTGCTTTGGAAGAAAAATTAAAGCTCGAGTGCTTCGTGTATAAACTAACAAAGCTTCCGAGAGTTAATTTTGCTTCGGAAGTAAATGGTCCTTAAAAATGAGTAAGTGTCTGAGACAAATATTTAGGTTTCGGGAGATAAATTTGAAAACTTTTCCGAAGGTAAACTTCTTAGACAGTTATTTATTTTGAAGGCATGATTTACTTCCGAAGTTAAAAGACATAACTTCCGAAGTATCAGAAATTTTCAAAAATCTAAGAAAAGTCTTCAAAAAGAAATTTTCATCCAAAGAAAACATGAGCTTATGAAAGTGATGAACTAGAAAAATTAAGACACACATGAATTAATAATAAGATTTAGATTTAACAAAGATCTACTCAAGGTTGATCATCCCAATAGCTGATATAAGATATTTAAATCTCTGTTCATCAAAAGCCTTTGTAAACAAATCAGCATATTGTTCATCTGTGTGAACCTTGACTAGTTTAATTAATCCCTTTTCATAGTTCTCTTATTAAATGATACCTGATATTGATGTGCTTTGTCCTTGAGTGCTGCACAGGGTTCTCTGTGATTGAGATAGCACTGTTGTTGTCTATGTGAATGGGAGTCTCCTTGAAGTTTAATCCATAGTCCAGCATCTGATTTTGAATCCAAAGTACTTGAGCACAGCAGCTTGCAATAGCAACGTATTCAGCTTCAGCAGTTGATGCAAAGACACAGGATTGTTTCTTGCATTGCCATGAGACAACCCTTCCACCAAGAAATTGACATCCCCCAGATGTAGACTTTGTAGTCATGTTGCAAACACCATAATCACTATTTGTATAGGCATACAGATTGAAGTCAGAATTCTTGGGATACCATAGGCCAAGTGTTGATGCACCCTTGAGGTATCTTAGAATCCTGTTGACAGTGATAAGGTGAGACATCTTAGGGTTGGCTTGATATCTTGCATAAATACATGTAGCAAACATAATATCAGGCCTGCTAGCAGTAAGATACATAAGAGACCCAATCATAGCCCTGTATAAATGCTCATCTACACACTCCCCCTCAAGATCAGGACCAAGAGAGTGGTTTCTGGCTATGGGTGTCTTAGCAATCTTACAGTCAGTCGTATTAAACCTCTTGAGTATATCCTGAACATACTTTGACTGACTTATGAAGATGCCATCTTCAACTTGCTTCACTTGAATTCCCAAAAAGAAATTGAGTTCCCCCATGGCACTCATTTCAAATCTGTCTTTCATCAGCTTCTCAAAGTCTTTGCAGAGCTTTGGATTAGTTGAACCAAAGATGATTTCATCCACATATACTTGAACTAGCAATATGTCTTTTCCTTGTCTTTTGATGAAAAGAGTTCCATCTATAGTACCCCTCCTGTATCCATGTTTACAGAGATACTCAGACAGTGTCTCATACCATTTCCTGGGTGCCTGATGTAGCCCATAGAGAGCTTTGTCAAGCTTGCAGACATAATCAGGATGATCAGGATCTACAAAACCAGATGGTTGTTTGACATAAACATCTTCATCTATCACTCCATACAAAAAGGCACACTTCACATCAAGTTGAAAAACCTTGAAGTTCTTGGATGCAGCAAATGCCAGGAATATCCTAACAGCTTCTAATCTTGCCACTGGAGCAAAGACATCAGTGTAGTCAATCCCTTCTTTTTGTGTGTATCCTTGAACAACCAGTCTAGCTTTGTTCTTGATGATGATGCCTCTATCATCTTTCTTGTTCCTAAACACCCATTTGGTTCCAATGGTAGTCTTCCCAGAAGGAAGAGGACAAAGGTTCCAAACTTTCTGCCTTTTGAATTGAAGCAGCTCTTGTTGCATAGCTTCAACCCACTTCCATCCTTTAGAGCTTCATCAACTTTCTTTAGCTCTATCTGGGATAGAAAACAAGAGTGAAGACAAACATTTGCTTCATGGGTTTGTCCTCTTGTCTTTACCCCAGAGACAACATCTCCATTGATGTTTGTGGTAGGGTGAGACTTGTGGATCCTAAGCTGAGGGATCATAGCAAGTTGTTGAGAAAGATCTAAATTTGATAAAGTTTGATCTGGCATAGATGTTTCTCCTACCACATCAGCACATTTTTCAAGTGAAACTTGATCCAAGCAGTGTGTGACATCATTGATGTTCTCATCTATGGTGTGGTTAGTGCCATCAAGAAATTCTTGGTCACTGTCACCATCACCATTGTTGTCTTCTACAGTTGAGGTGTTCTTATCTGGTTGTAGAGCCTCTGAGCTGGAATTTGAAAGCATACCAGATGTATCAGCTGAATTTGTCATTGTTAGGCTGATAGAAACCTCATTTGCAGAAGTGGTTCCAACTAGAGCTGAAGATATATGTCTTGAAGATCTTTCTAGCTCAAATCTTGGATCAGGATCATCTGTATTCAAATTTTCTGTAAATCCTGAAACATTCTCACAAGATTTATTAAAACTGTTGGTAACCAAATCAAGATCAAACAACCAATCTGGACCAGAACCAGTAACACAAGGTGTGTGTTCATTGAAAGTCACATTGGCTGACTCCTCAACAATTCTAGTTCTAAGATTGTACACTCTATAAGCCTTAGCTTGGGAAGAGTATCCAATAAAGTGTCCATCATCTGATTTCTCAGCAAACTTGGCAATTTGATCTTTGGTATTCAAAATGGTGCAAGGACATCCAAATGACCTGAGAAAACCAATGAAAGGTCTCCTCTTATGCCAAAGTTCATAAGGAGTTTTGCCATGAGTCTTAACTACTAAAACTCTATTCTACACATAGCAGGCAGTGTTGACTGCCTCTGCCCAGAAGGTGATGGGCAATTTAGAATTAGACAACATGGTTTTTGCAGCTTCAATCAGTGTCCTGTTTCTCCTCTCAACAACACCGTTTTGCTAAGGAGTCCTGGGAGCACTAAATTGTCTTGTAATACCCTTTTCATCATAGAATGTGTCAAGGATATGGTTCTTAAATTTGGTTCCTTGATCACATCTTATGATCTTGACCTTGCGATCAGATTGATTCTCAATCTTCAAGATGAAATTTTTCAGAATCTTAGGAGTCTCATCCTTAGTTCTAAGGAAGAAAACCCAAGTGAATCTTGTAAAGTCATCTATGATCACTAGACAGTACAAGGTCCTTCCTAAAGTCATTACACTGGTGGGGCCAAAAAGATCCATATGTAACAAGTGTAGGGGAGTAGTGATTGAGTTCTTTTCCTTAGGCTTGTGAGATACCTTATGTTGCTTCCCTTTCAGGCATGCAACACAGTGGTCATCACTTGTAAACTCTTTCTTGGCATTCCAGTTACCAAGTCATGCTTAATTAACTTATTGATGTTCTTAAAGTTTACATGGTATATTCTTTTATGACATAGGAAAGACTCATCACTATTGGCTTTAGACAGAAAGCATGAAACTTCTCCAGAGGGAGAGGTTTTTTGCAAATCCATCTTGTACATGTTTCCTTTCCTGGGGGCTCTAAGCAGGATATGCTCATGAGGAATGACCACACCAGGCTTAAGAACAATGCACTCATGCTAAGTAAAGAGCATTATGACTCTGATCACAATATTAAGATACACTCAGAAGATTGTATCCAAGCTCCTTGATCTCTTAAGCCTTACTTGCCTTTCTTTTTCTCTTTCTGATCAAGTTCTTTCTCATTGACTTGGTCATCACAGTCTTCACTTTCTCCTCAGAAGGATAGTGGCCCTTCTTGGAATCCTCCTCTTCACTCTTTGTAGAGGGATTCTTCACTATCTCTTCTTCATCCTCCTCAATCATAGGATCTATGAGAGGAAGCTCATCTTCATAAGTTCCACACCTAGGAGATCTTACTGACAAGATTGTGTGTGGAGGAGCTATCTTATTGGATCCCAGTCCCTGTCTGTTTTGATAGCACACTTTGTTGTGCAGTGATGAGGATATCATGTTCTTGAAGGTCTCATCTTCAAGAACACTCTTTTCTGCCCTGGCTTTGCTGATCACAAGCTCAGCCTGGCACTCAGTTAACTTGGTTATGAGATCTTTAATTTGAGTCCTAAAATCTGAAGGACTCCTCTATTTTCAGCTTATAATCATTTTCAGACTTTCTAAAATCAGATATTAAAATGTTTAAGGACTCAACATTAGATCTCAGTTCCAAGTTATAGGACCTGTACTGTTAACTTTAGCAATGCATTCAGGAGTACAGAGATGTTCCAATACCTTGGCTTCATCATGATCTGCCATCAGTGCTTGGTTTGGAGAAGCATCTTCCACTGAAAGCTCCAGTCAAAGCCTCCTTCTTCAACAGCAACAGCAGCTTGCTGCTTTGACTTCTCATTATGGAAAGCTTTTTCAGTGTAGTTTGGTCTAGATTGTGTTTGGCCACCATTTGTTCTAGGTGCCTTACACTCTCTGGCAAAGTGGCCTATCAGGTTACAGTTGTGACACTTGACTTTGCCTTTGTCCAGTCCAAACTTTCCACTGGTTGCATTGCTTGGAAACTTCCTTCCAGTCCTCTTGTAGAACTTCTTGCTCTGTGAGTGAGAAGAGCCATCTGCTAGAATATTTCCATGTATTCCAGATCATCTAGATGGATACAGTCCAGGTCTTCAAGAGTGAAAAGAGAGTTGCCACAACTTTCATTAGAAGACACAAAAGCTTGAGAAGAGCTTGTCTCTTGGAATGGGCTTCCTTGAGTGTAGTTCTCCTTTGGTGTCTCCGGGAAGGTGATGAAAGGACCCTTGGGTGAGTTCTCAGGGTAGCATAAGAGATGATGTTTGGGTTCTATGATGTCCCTTTCAACCACATGTAGGGCTGAACCCATTTGATTGTTGGAGTTGCCAGATGAACCTTGCATGTTCATTTCCATCTGGTAGCCACTGAGAATCCCATACAACTCTGTCAGAGTAAGAGTTTTGAGATTTTCAGTTCTCTTGATCACCACACAGTAGTGTGTCCAGTGCCTAGGAAGTGAGGACATGAACTTCCTTACAATGTCTCTGTTTTCAAGAGAAACTCCTCCATCCACTATGGTATCCACAATCTCAACATACCTGAAGTACTGCTAAGTCATGGTTTCACCTGTTTTAAAGGTGAAGTTTTCAAACTGCTGCTTCAGGAGATCCTTCTTATTCTCCTTGGCTTCAGAAGAAACCTCATACATCAGTTTCAGTGCATCCCACAGCTGCTTGGCTGTTTTGCACTTCTTCAAACCTCTGTACACAGAGTTTGGAAGGGCAGTTTGAAGAGTTGTCATGGCTTTTCTGTCTATCTCTACTCTCTTCCTATCTTCATCAGAGTAGTTAGCCACATCTTTGGGGATCATACCAGCACCAGTAGCAGAATGTGTGTTGGGTATGAAAGGTCCATTCTCAATAGACTCCCACATTCTTGAATCAAGAGACCTGATGAAACCTTCCATTCTTAAACACCAGGTGTCAAACTCATCAAGAGTGATCAGTGAGGACTTGTTCATGGTTCCAGTTTCCATATCAGTTTTGGAAATGGCTGCCATTTGAAAAGTTTAGTATTTGTGTGTGTGAGGGATCTAAAGATGGTGAGATCTTATATCAAGAGCCTGGAAAGCTCTGATACCAAATGCAGGATCATTGAAGGGTGTAGAGTTACAACACAACAACATAAAGAGGAGATAAACTAAACTTAGATCAAATAGTAAACTGGATTAACCAAGTGGTGACACTAAGAACACAAGTAATATATGAGACAGAACATAAAGAACACAAGTGTTTGGTTTTCAAGAATGCAGTATATTGCCTTCTCTATGTTCTATTACAAGTGTTACATAAGCATATTTGAAAGATACAAGAACATGAGATACTTATACAACATCCTACAGCCGGCTATACTTTGAAAGCCAGCTGGATACAATTGACTAGACACGCACAAAATCAATTGTAGAGTCAAAAGGCAGATTGCCTTTTGGCTAGTGACTATGACATGCCATAGCTCACATCCTTATCTATTACAAAAAGGATAAAGTACATAAAGTAGAAAGTTACAGACTTAAGACCTCAATGTACAGTTACTAAAAGCATGGACCTTTTCACCAAACCATGTTAGTTGGTGACTTGAAGAGTTGCAACAGAAAGGTGTCCAGCTTTATGGAATAGTACATCAGATAAAGCATGTTACTAAAAGTCTTCGGAAGAAATCTGTCTTCATGAACTTGAAGCTTCAGAATACTTTGTCTCTAAGGCTTCGGAAGACTTCATCTTTGGCTTCGGAAGTTGTTGGTCTTGGCTTCGAAAGATTTCACACTTAGAGTATTTCTGTTGTACATGTGAAACTTCCGAAGCATTCCACTTTAATGCACTTGTGCAGCATGCAGGAAAGACTAAAGATGCCTAGATTGTATCAGCCTCTTCATTAATCTGTACAGAAGGTAAAGAAAGTCTTGCAAGCACTGTATGTCAGGACACACCAATAAAAGGTGTTAGCCCAACGGTGTGCGGGTTCGCTAACCCGGGAGGATACACATCGGGGTCTTTCTTTATGATTGACCATATGTATGGAACCATTGTTGCTTGCCTTAGGTACTGGGACCAGAGGTGCTGGGCACCGTGAATGAAGGTCTATTATAGGCTTAGGTCCAGTACCATGAGCATGAAGGGCATAGCACATGGCAATGGTATACCTGAACTTTATCTTAGGTACTGTGGCCAGAGGTGCGGTGCACCGTGAATGAAGGTCTATGATAGGCTTAGACCCAGTATCATGAGCATGAAGTGTAAAGTTCATGGTGATAACGAAAGGAAAAGATGTAATGATGAACGAACGAATGAAACAAAGAATGAATGAATGAATGGAAGTTAACGAATGATGAAGATAATAATGATATTATCTATGTGTACGTATGTTGTATGATCACATGAAAGTAAAGAACAGTTTTAACGAAAGAAAAGTATGTTTTATTTTATAAAACTAGAACTCATTCAGCAACACTGACTTTGATGTGTTTCCAGTTGGCAGGTAATGATTGATGAGGATGGCACGAGGTGGCTACTCAGTTCTTTTGGGATGGCATCCATTTATATAATGCTTTTGTGATGTAATGCAACAATGTATTTTGTAACTGATTAACGACGTATTATTTTGCAAAAGCTACTATATTGAAATGAAATGTTATTTTTATATGTTTCCGCTGCGATGCCTTATGAAATACAAATGTAATTATATGTTTTATGTGCGATGAGGATCCAACTGTAAACGTCTCGGGGACGGGGCCTTATAGCATAGTAATGGGAAAAAAGTGGTTTAAATTATCTAACACAAATGGATTGGTTTGGCATGATAATGTGCAAAGGAATGGTTTTGGCAAGGTAATGAGCAAGAGTATAAATTTGCAATGGTTTGTGAAAAAAAATATGATTCTGTTGCGATCTTGGTGTGAATCCATATGCATATCAAGAGGGAAGAGGGAATTGAAGTGATTTGTTCACTTGAGATTACGTGACATTGATAGTAATTAGATGAATCAAAATGATGTCTCCAAAAAGGTATGTTAAAGTTATAGCGATGAGGATGTGTTATATAATGTGAATGCTTTAAGTCTTAGAATTTGTTGTCATGTATGGGAAATTTAACCAATGTATCATATAATTATTACAAATAACACACTCATTTACTTATACACATGTATATGTACGTATGTGTGTATGTGTGTATACACACACATATATATACTAGTGTGTAAATGCATACTTTGTCGCGCGATGTTAAAATTTGTAACACTTGATTTCGATTACTTGTACATCAATATTCAATCTGTAGTTATGGATACAAATTACATCAAAAACTCAGTTTTAAAAAAAAAGAAGTTATGTCACAATGTTGACAAACTTTAGCTAGTTGTAATGGCAAATTTATATTTTATAACCAATTATATTTTAAAACTATAAGTAAAAAAAATCAAAGCCTTGAATTAGTTTTAAAAGTTTGTATATTTTTACTTTGATAATTTGTATTTTATTATGCACAACTCATTTTTAAATTAAAGTTATATCAAAACATATATTAGAGTAAATACGTTAATAATGGTATATTCGTTGTAAGAGTTGTGAGTATAAAAACAAAGCATTTGGAAAAAGAATTATAATAATTTAAATAATTAAAAATGTAAATATAAATATTGTTAACATTATTATATTATTTTAAATAATTTTATTACTTTCACATTTTGTGTGTTTATAAATAATCTCTATAATATAAATGTGGCCAGATTAAAAATAGATACATACAATACTTGTATCATACGCAAGAAAATTAGTTGTAGTAGGCATCTTAAAGTTAATGTTAAATTACAAGTTTCTCCACTATTTTTTATTAATATCGTAGTATATATATGTATATTATATATCTTTTCAAATTATATAAATAAATAAATAACCAATACAACTAACAAATAAATGTTTAATCCCAACAATCATTATTTATTGTTTAATTTAAATTACTATTATTTATAAATAATAAAATTATCTCTCACATAATTTAGTGTAGTAATGATATCCGTAAATAATATACAACACTTTAATTTGTGTTGACGCGTTTATACACCTTTAAACACATTAGATATTGTTGTTTGTATATGATACATTATGATCAAACATCATTGGTAATGTTTTTAAATGTTAGTTACAATTTGAACATGTAAGTTCCAAAACACAGGATTTACCCCTCAAACTCAGAAGATCTTTCGGTTTCATTTAGCTCATCTTATGTGTTGAAATTGTTAGCGTTTAGAGCCAATACAGTCCGGAAAAGCAATGTTAGAGCCAACATTTAGAATTTATTTTTAGTGGCGGATCTAGAACATAAGTTCAGGGGTAACGTAATTTTTTTTATCGTACATGTAGTGACGGAACTAGTAATTATTTTCCAACGGGTCACTAGTTTTTATATTAGCTTCTAACGAAACAATATAAATATTTTTTGGTTGTTCGATTGAGTCGAATCGTATCGGGTCTGAATAGACGTAATTAAATTGTATTGAATTGTTAACAAAATACAATACCAAAAGAAAAAAACTTACTTTTTATAGTGATTTGTACACGTCTTTATCTTTTGATGGTTTTTTAGAGCAAAACGACTCATGTTCTCTACATTTCAAGTTTAAACAATGACTAAAATCATTTATTAAATATAAATTGCCCGTGATAAACAAATAACCATATAAGAATATGAAAACCATATAAGAATATTCATAGTAGATTCATACACTCTCTACATCATTTTTTATGTTATTATCATTTACTTTTTATATGTAGTTTTAATAATTTATAGAAGTTTATAAATGAGCCATACTCTCATCATTCTAACAACATTTCTAAGGTTTCTATACAAATTGTCAAAGTGGAAAAAATAAGTGAAAAAACGTTGAACAACACACGAACGTTGTGGCGTGTTAACTCGTAAAATTTTGGCAAAACATATAACAAAAAATTTGTATAATTTGAGTAGTATAGAGGACCAAAGTTGAAAGTAAAAAAACTATTGAGTCTAAATTATAAAATATGTAAAAGTATCGGGTTAATATAAAATGGTTAAAGGTTCAAAAAAATATTGGGTACATCCCATAAATCATATAATACAACTTACAATGGATACAAATAATTAGTATATATATAATTTTTATTTTTAGACTTATTATTGTATTGGGTTGGGTAATAGATATTTTAAGTTTTTATGTTATTTGGTAATGGGTAATGGGTATTTATGTTTTTATAGAATGTATTGTTTTTTGTTATAAATTATTAGACTTTTAGTTATAAAAGTTTAATTTTTCTATAAAGTGTTGAGTTTAAATTTTTTTAGGGGTAACATAATTTCTTATCGGGGGTAACGTAAAACCAAAACTTTCTTTTTACATGAAACCGTAAAAAAAATTTTACACTACCCATAACAAGTTGAGGGGTAGCGGAGGCTACCCCTCAATTGTACGTATGTCTGCCTGTGATATATTTAGTGAAGGTACTTGTTTAGAATTGTGCATGTTAATTATCAATGAGTTGCATCTTAAGGGCCAACAATGATTCAGTTGTCCAGTTGCGTATAATCGCAGTTTTAGCTTCTACAACTTTGGGTTTGAGTTGCGCGTGTGTGCGCGTACAAAGCCTGTTGACAATAGAATATGAACTTATTACACTACCTACACTTATGTTTATTTTCAACAAATGTCTATTTTGTCATGCTTGGGATATATATTAAATCAACGTACATCAGGCCAAATAATCATTGTAATGTTTCTTTTCTTTTAACCCTTCTTTCATTTTAAACACTTCATGATGTAACTACGTTAATCCATATTTTTTTTAAATCCATGTTATGCACTTGTGTTTCATCATTGCCTCATTGGTTGATGTTAAGAAAGCTCAGTTGGTACTACGGTGTATTTTCACCCATGAATTAATTAAACGGCTGATTTGATCATTTGATTGAAAACCGACTTATCCGATCATCTTTATTACCTGATTACGTTACCTTGGACGAGACTGACACGTCTTCAAAAGAAAGCTCGTATATAATTTTGTTTTTATCAGTCCCGAACTTGAGACCAACCTCAAAAGATAACCCATTGTATGCGAGAAAACCCATCATCCAAATCTGAAATCTTCTTTTTTTATATCATAGGAGGGATTGAAAACCAAGACCTGCCTCTATTTTAATGAAAGTTTCACCTGGGTGAGAAGACTCAAACTTAAACCATCATGAACTTAACAAACAAAACAAACAAAATAATCCAATTTGATCACAAAATATAAATTAATGAAATTTTGGTGACAAGATCTTACCCGATTAAAAAATCATCAATCGTCCGAATCAGGGCTGGTCTCGAGAATTCTTTAGAGACCTTGGCCCTGGGCGAAAACAAAAAATGGGTCCCTATAATATGACGTATAAAAAGGTTCCAAACTAAATAACTTATTTATTAATGCGATAGAAGTGTCAAAGTCGATTACTCTATTGAAAAATAAATACGATAGAAGTGCCAAAGTCGATTACCGGTGAGTTTTCTCACTTTGCTCTTGAAATATTGAATGAGATTTTCTTTTTTCCTTTTAATTTAGATATTGTTATATTAAATTAGGTTTAAATTGGTTATATGTGTTGGGCTAAAATATTTTTTAAATGGTAATAAGCTCAAAGATAAGGTTTAATGGATTAAAATAATTAAAATATTATTGAGTTTGTTGATTGATTTACTAATAGTTTATATATATAGATAGAGATTCAAATAGAAAATAAGTTTTCCCTAACAAATTTAAAAATCAATACTAACATGACATATGGCATAATCAGATTTAAAGATTAAGGGCAATTATGTCAAAAAGAAAATCTAACATTTTTTAAACAAAATGTAGCACATATTCTTACATCTCTAATATCAAGCAAAGCTTTTCATTCTTTTATAGCAACGTCAAATATGAGTAATTGTAAAACTGTAAACCCACCAACCATGGCAATGTGTTGCCACCTCAAGGTCTCACGTCGCTTGCATCAACCTTTAACTATCGCAAAATATGTGTTGCATTTCATAAAATAAAGAAAAAGATATGCTAAAGACGCAATATAGCACAAAACTTTGTTGTTTGATGTAAAACAACACAGTTTTTTGCTATTTTGATGAAATATATAGCATCTAATAAAATAAGATTTTTTTGCCGCTTGTTGTAACACCCGGTTATTTCCTTTGAAGCCAAAGAAAAAAGGAAAAGAGAAAGAAAAGAAATAAAGTCCAAAGTCGAGAGACCGAACTTGTCAAACGGAAAAAACTTGAATGAGTGGGGGTATAAGAGGGGGGAAGGCAGCCCACACCCTCCCCCACACTCTCAAATTTTCGGGTATAGAGAGAAAGAGGAAGAAAAGTGGTCCCAAGCTTCGGTTTTCGTAGATTCGAGCGTGAAAGTTGAGGTGTAGCGGGTTGGATTGAAGCTCTACTCGACGGGGTTGTTTGTGTGAGTTCTAGGACCCCTCTTTTACACTTTTTCAACTGATTTGGGGTTGGAACACATAGTACAACCCGTTTTTGAAGTGTGTGTGTTGAACCCGTATGTATGTGTTTGTGTGATGCGAGTGGGGTTTGTTTTCGAGCTTGTGTGTGCTTGAATTGTGTTGTGGTATGTGTTTCTAAGGTTTAGGATGGTTGATTTAGGCTTAGAACAGGTTTGAGAGGGTTTGGAGGCCAAAAAGTGCAGATAGGGTTCGGGATGAACTACATTCTGCATCAACTAGGGCTAGGCGACTGAATGGCATGCGATTGAGATCATTCGCAAACGAGTCGTGCAACTGGAGTCCATACGCTCGTGAGTCATGTGACTGAGGTTCATTCGCATGAGGGTTATGCGACTGGGGTCCATACGCCTAGGTCCATCCGCATTAGATCCTTTTACATGGCATCCATCCGCATTGGGTCCATTCGCATAGGTGCTCATCCGCATTAGGTCCATACGCATAGTATCCATCCGCATTGTGTCCATCCGCATTGGGTCCATTCGCATAGGGCCCATTCGCATTGTGTTCATCCGCATTGTGCTCAGTCGCCTGAGAGGCCATACGACTGAAGGGTGCCCATACGCCCAAGTAGGGCTTGTGCACTCGAGGGAACATTGTTTATTTACTGACTTTAGGGGGAAAGTGCAGATGTAAGTTTTGACGTGGGAGGTTCCCAGGGGTTCATGTAAGTTGACTTTTGAGGTCATAAGCGTTATGATGGGCATGGATGATGTATGATGTTGTATGTTTATGTAGTTTGATGATGTATGATGATGTATGTTGATGCCCTGTATGATGATGTTGACTATGTATGTTGATGTTCCTTATTATGTATGATGTTTTCCCTTGGCTTTACGTTGAATGTTAATGAACGAAATGAAAAGTATAATGTAACATAAAGTGGAAGATAATGAAAAGAGGAACGAAATGAAGAATGCATGCATTAATGAACGAATGAAAGTATGAAAGGTTTGCAAGCAAACGTAAGGAGGTTCACACCCAATGAAGGGTGTTAGCTCAACCGAGTGGGGGTTAGCTACCCCAGAAGGATGCACACTGGGGCTTGATCCGTGTTATTAAGCATATGTATGGAGGTTCACACCCAATGAAGGGTATTAGCTCAACTGTGTGCGGGTTAAATTACCCCAGATGTAAGGCCCCAAAATCGGGACGCTTACAGCTGGGTTCTCATCGCACATAAAACGTATAATTACATTTGTATTTCATAAAATCGCAGCAGAAAACTAAAACAATCTTTCATTTCCATGTAAATGCTTTTGCAAATTAATACACCATTCATTACAAAATAGTTTGTTCGCATTACAATGCAAAAACATCAATCAAAAGAATGCCATCCCAAAAGGAGCCGAGTAGCTTCACGGTGCCATCCTCAGCAATCATTTCCTGCCAACTGGAAAACATATAAAAAGTCAGCGTTGCTGAGTGAGTCCTAGTTTTATTATAAAACTTACTTTACTTTCATATAAAACCATTCGTTAATTTTACATGATCACACATCATACGTACGCATAGATAATATCATTATTATCTTCTTCATTCATTCATTCGTCCATTCGTTCTATATAACTTTACTTGCGCATCGGACATCAACCGTACCAATACCATGTGCTACACCCCGGCTAGTCTTAGCTACCGGGCTGAAGTCAATAAATGAACAGCTAAACGTATGCCACGGTACTAGGAGTAACCATCAGTCTTAGCTACTGGGCCGAAGTCAATAAATGAACAGCTAAACGTATGCCACAGTACTAGGGGTAAGTGGTAGAGGCACTACACGTTTGGTCAATCACAAAGAAGGACCTTGATATCCAGTGCTTGCAATACTTCTTTCATTCGTTCATTAATGCATGCATTCATCATCATGTTTCTCTTTCATTATCTTTCACTTTACGTTACATAATACTTCATTCATTCCTCATAATAAGTAAGGCCATAGGAAAGATATTATACATCATACTAAGGAACATTAACATGCATCCACATACATCATACAGGGAAACATCATACATACATAACATGCAACATCATCATCTCTATGCCCTACATGCTTCTAAGACCATATCTGCTATCTTACATGCTCTTACAGGAAACCTTTACGTCAAGACTTACATCTGCACTTTCCCCCGAAAGCCAGAAGTCTAACTACACTTTCTTCGGGTGCAACAACCCTAATCGTGCGTATGGACACCCAATAGTCGAATGGCCTCCATGCGACTGAACATCATGCGATTGAACTCAAACGGATGAACATTTAGGGGAATGGGCATCCAGTCGTGCGTATGAACCTCATGCGGATGGAACAAATGCGAATGGGCACCTATGCGACTGATCTAATGCGAATGAACTCATGCGACTGAACCCTCAGTCGCATGACTCCCCATGCGATTGGACTCCCAGTCGTGCGACTGAAACCTTAGTCGTGCGAATGAATCCCAATCGTGCGAATGACCCTCAATCGCCCCGTAATTGACCGTATGGCCTCCATTCGGTCGCCTAGCACTAGCTGATGCAGAATGGAGTTCATCCCGACTGCAGCCGAGGGTTTTCGGCCTCCAAACTCATCTAAACCCATTTTAAGCCTAAATAACCCTCCTGGACCTTAGGAATGCATACCATAACACCATACAAGCACACACAAGCCCGGAAACATACACGAAACGCATCACACACATCACACCTAAATGGGTCAAACACATACATATACAAAAACGGGTTTTTATGCTTTCCAGCCCCAAAATCGGTTGAAAACAAGTAAAAGTGGGGTCCTAGAACTCACATAAACGAGCACAACGTTAAGAGCTTCGATTTGGCTTGCTACACAACGAGTTTGGCCACCCGAATCACCCGAACCACTCTTTTTTTCTTATTCTTCTCCTTTCTCTCTTCTTCTCTCTATGAAGTCTGAAATGTGAGGTGTGTGGGGAGAGTGGGCTGCCCTCTCCCTACTAATATCACCACATTTCCCAACTTTTCTTCGTTGGCGAGTTTGGTCCCTCGACTTTGAACTTTATTTTCTTTTCTTTCTTCACCGGCTTCAAAATAATAAATATTCGGGTGTTACACCAGAAGGATACACACTGGGGTCCAATCCTTGTGATTGACCATATGTATGGGACCGTTGCCTCTCACCCTAGGTAACTGGAGTCAGCTTTGTGAGGCCTAGTACCGACTTTATGCATACGGTGGGGTGAAGGACATGGCATTGGTTCGAATGAAAGTAAAGATTTAATGACGAATGTACGAAATGAACGAACGAATAATGAAGATAATTCGTTATTATCTATGTGTACGTACGATGAGTGATCATGATAGTATAGTATGATTTTGAAAGAAAGTAAAGAACGGTTTTCATGAAAGTAAAGTATTTTTTAAATTAAAACTAAAACTCACTCAGCAACGCTGACTTTTATGTGTTTCCAGTTGGCAGGTAATGTTGCCGAGGATGGCATGGGGCGTCTACTCAGCTCTTTTGGATGGCATCCATTCTTATAATGTTTTTGTGATATAATTCAACATGTATTTTATACATTGATAACGATGTATTTTTTTGCAAAAGCCTTTATAATAAAATGAAATGTCATTTTTTAATGTTTCCGCTGCAGTGTTTATTTAAGTTAAATATAAATATATGTTTTATCTGCAATGATAGACCAGCTGTAAGCGTCCCGGAACGGGACCCTACACTTGTCATTCTCTTATCCTATTTTTTTTATCACATGTCATTCTTCTAGACATCCACACATCATTTTTTCCTTCAAAAGGGTATCATATCAATTTCAATACTTATATAAATGTCTCTCTCTTAATAAAATTGAATGTTACTAATTGTTTTCTTATAAAAGAGTTAATAAAAATTTTTTAAACAAATATTTAAAAGTGAAACTATTTATATAAAAAAGTTAAAAATAGTATAGTTGTTTTCTTTCTTAAACTATTACGTATATATAACTTTAATTTTTTATATTAAATTATTATACTGTAATTTTTCATGATCATTACTAAATATATACGTTTAATTAATGGGTTTTAGACCATCCATCTATCTATAAAAAACTTAAATAAGCATGAAACAATTGTAAGACTTATTATAATTATTTTCTTATTTCTTTATATTGTTAATAATAATATTAAATACTAATAATATTGCTCATACCATATTCAAATTAAAAGTGTATAATTTAATAAATTAAAAAAACTACTTTTCATTAGAAGCACACTTAATTTTTTTTA